>JARKHS020015871.1:0-21615 GCA_030143305.2 Amblyomma americanum
CGGTAGCCAAGCGTTCCTGAGCACCAAACTGAACTTTGTCAGCCTCGTCTTCCGTCTGTGTTTTGCTCCTTTATCAGCACTGGCCGATGGGGCATCAAAGCCCACTTGTCTTACATTCTAAATATGCGACACCTTCATACCTGGCTGCTGACCTCAGCAAGATATCCGGGTTCTGTGGTGCAGCAGGATCCATGCTAGTGGAAGACTGCAAAGTATGAAGTGTTCACATTTGCTACAAAAGACTAATGTACAAGGTAAATTAAAGGGCAACTTCAGAGGATTTTCAAACATATTCTGTTTACTATCACATTACACTTCTTGAGCCTGGTCAGAGTCCCGAGAAATAATTTTTCCAAATAAGGAGCAAAGAAATAATGAAATACCATTAACTAGAACACAAAAAAACTTGATTTCAATCAACAGATCAAAATATGATGTTAAAGGGTTTTACTGGTAACACTGGTGACTCACATTCTGTAATGCACCAACTAGCTTTAAAGGAGTATAAACACCCATATTTTGGGTGTGTGTTTTTGCTTTCTAATGAGGCATCAGGCATTATTATACATGGATTACCTTGTGGTATTCTCCTATTCTCAAGTCTAGCAAGAGAACAGCAGTTCACAATTGGTAGCGAGGTAAGGGAAAAGGTAAAGGAATACGTCTATTTAAGGCAGGCATCAATAGTGACAACTGATCCGGATCATGAGGGAATAACTAGAAGGATAAGATTGCGATGGAGCGCATATGGCAGCGTCTCTCAGGTCATGAATGGCAGTTTACCAATATCCCTCAAGAGAAATGTGTACAACAGCTGTATCTTACCAGTACCCACCTATGGGGCAGAAACGTGGAGGCTAACAAAAAGGGTTCAGCTTAAGCTGAGGACAACGCAGTGAGCCACGGAAAGAAAAATCATAGGCGTAACGTTAAAGCAGTATAACACCTACCGTTTGGGTGCGTGCTTTCTTGTTTGTAATGATGCATAAGGCATTATTATACATGGAGTAGCAGCTAGTAATCTCTTACGACCGCTTAATAATTTATAATAGCATTTATTTTTCGTCCAGTTTCGGCTTCAACACTTGAACAAGGACAGTGACGTCAATGTGTGCTTACACGTCACGAGACATGAAAAAACAGCAATATAATCGCTGCTTGCACATTTGTTGTCATTCCAGCAATTGAGGAAGGCTGATTTCAACACTGCAGTAAATTAGAACAATGAAGCAGCGATTCTATGGACATTTTTCCATGGCTCACGTGAAGGAAAAGCCCTCTTTGACGTCAGAGCCATCGTTCGGCTGTTCCAAAACTGAAACAGCATGACAGGAAAAAACAATTATAAATTATTTAGCGGTCGTAGGCAAACATCACATGGTGATTCATGCATAGTAGCGTCTTCTGCATCATTGAAGAAAAGAAAACATGCCACCAAAATTAGGTGTCTATACTCCTTTAAGAGACCGGAAGCAGGAAGAGTGGCTGAGGGAACACACGCGGGTTAATGACATCCTAGCCAAAATCAAGAGGAAGAAATTGGCTTGAGCGGGGAATGTAATGCGAAGGTAAGATAGCTGTTGGTCCTTAAGGGATTCCAAGAGAAAGAAAGCATAGCAGGGGGTGGCAGAAGGTTAGGTGGGCGTATGAAATTAAGAAGTGTGCAGGCATAAGGTGGGCGCAGCTGGCAAGACATGGTTAATTGGAGAGACATGGGAGAGGCCTTCACCCTGCATTGGGTGTAATCAGGCTGATGATGATGAAGATTCTCCCATGACTACTAAATAATTTATAATCGAATTTCTTTCTCGCGCCGTTTCAGTTTCAAGAGCTGAATGGGGACTATGACGTCAAAGTGAGCTTATAGGTCATGCGAAGCATGAAAAACTGCAATATAATCGGTGCTGCTACATTTGTCATTCCGACTATTGAGGAAGGCTGGCTTCAACACTGTAGTGAATTAAAACGATCAAACAGCAATTATATCGCATTTTTTCCATGCTTCACGTTACAAATAACCTCTCTGATGTCACAGTCTTCACTCTGCTGTTGAAACCGAGACAGCATGGCAGAAAAATTCGATTATAAATTATTTATAGATCCCAGGCAAACACCACATGATGATTCATTCATAGTAGTGTCTTCTGAATCATTGTAGGGAAGAAAACATGCCACCAAAATTAGGTGTCTATACATCTTTAAATCTTTAAATTATCATTGGGCTTTTTCAAATTGCCGTGCTCGGAGAGCCTGTTCGCTGCCAGAAAATTCACTCCTGACAGGAAGGTGCATCATGCTCACATGAACTGGTCGCCGCCAGAACCAGCCTGCTGGCAATCATGGCGCCAAGGCCGTCCATGGATCACGGAATGCGAGTGCCCTCTGCTGCTTTGCTTGCTGTTGCGTCTCATTGCTCGCATGCGTATGGTAGAAATCTGATCCTTGGGAGCAAAAGAAAGGACGTTAGTTATTCAGGGCAGCCGCGGACTCTTGCACTCAGATGCATACATCGGCGGCAACAACGCAAGTATATGTCCTTCAGTGCGTTATGTGCTGTCGTGAAGTCTGCATGTAAGCTTCGAGATATCCTCAAAAGCATATGTGACGGGCAGTCGCACTCTAAAGACTTGCATTTGACACCACATAGGAGGGCTAATTGGACAGCGTTAATTGGAAAGACATGGGAGAGGCTTTTGCCCTGTAGGTGTAGTGAGGCTGATGATGAGGAGGAGGGAAAAACTGCGCATGCACTGCTCAAACAACATGCTGTAGTCTCAGATTATTGCATATTTGTTAACTACACACTAATTACTTGGGCGCCAATGATCGACCCTGCCTATACTGACTCTCCTGTGGTAGTTGCAATTTCTGTTTGTGAACTAATTCCTGTGGGCTGTAAGCAGAAAACAATCAGGATATGTTCCACTCAACTGTAGTCTGCCGCCCTCCAGCTGTTAATATTGCTGCCAACAAGTAATGCACGCATTATTTTGACAAGCGTGCATATCAGCTGGTTGAACATTTTTCTGAAGTGCGTACACTGTACAAATTTAGCTGAACGTCGTGTCTGTATGCTATCGCTTTTACTGCAGAGCTAGCACTCGAATGAAAGGCATTACAACCTGGCCTTGCATGTCGGCCCCGCACTGTGTGTGCAGGCATGATGATCCACACTGGGGAATTTTTCTTTTTGATGAGTCAAATGCAAGGTGAAGTATGCATACGGTATTTCTCAGGTATTTTAAGCACTTGTGGCAGAAGACCCGAGCACCAAGCTTTATGGCAACGACCGAATCGGCACACGCAAGGTTATGCTTCATCTTCAGCTGTGAAATGAAAATGACCTCCGTAGAGAATAAAAATTTTGAACAACAAATTTGGCAGAGCACACATGCACGCCAGCCGGCAGCCACTACTTAAAGGGCCCCGACCACCCTCTGGCTGAAAATGTCCTCTACCAAGGTTGTTGTGAGGCACCGTCCCCGGAACACACAACCGCAAACAATCTTTAATAAAAGACATTATATTGGAGTTACATATATGGCAAACTAGCTATTTTTCCATGCTCCTCTCCTTCCATTCCCTCTCAGAGGTTTTTCTCCCTTCCGCTTAGTCCACTAGCTTTAGTCCTCCATCCCTGCTTGTTCTGTGTGGCTGCCCTTCCGTTTACAAGAGTAGGCAGCACCCCTTTTGTTTGAAAGTCAAATGGGGAGCTTTCGGTGGCGTCCGCGTTGGGCCTGTTATGAACGGAATGCACACCAGCCGAAGAGGATTAAGGTGCAGATCCCATCGACAGGGATGACCACGGTGGCGCAGCAACAGCAGCGGCAATTTCGACAGCGTCATCAGGTGGCCGACGACTGCACAAAAAGAAAGGATGACTAGCTGGGAAGGAGCCTGTTCTTCCCACGCTCGGGCTCGATGCAAATGACCTTCCCCCTTTGACTGGTTCCCTGCAAGAAGCGACCGACGATGGACAGATGACGGGAAGAGGGGAACGGTGCCTTCCAGTAATTAATCGTGTCTTGACAAGAGCCGCCCTGACCGGAGAGAGCCCACCGCAGTTGTAGCCCACAGCGCAGCACCGGTGTTTTCGATAGACACGTGAATAATAATTATCACCCCTCGTGAATAATAATTATCAGAGGCCCTATCCGTGTCTCACGTGGCCCGATTCGCTTTGGTAAGCCGCATAACCGAAGAATAGCAGGGCTTATAAATTTCCAGCAATACATATATTTAACCAGTATCACGGCACTGAGAAAACAGGCCACCGAGTTGCAAGCCGAAGCTAAGACAACGTGCTGCAATGAGAGAAGTGCGCTGTCCCGCAACGCCGTATCGGTGGGCTCGATACAATGCTCTCTGTTGCTGAAGGCAGCCTGGCTGCTCCCCCAAACAATAAATATTTTAGACAACAATGCGAGGAGGCAATACGAAAAATGAAACTTTGACCTGACATGAAGCACACAATATATGAGAGAACAAAAAACAGAACGATGCTTCCATTCCACATGCGGTTCTCTAGTGTCCTACGCAATCTTTTACAATGGTAGCATTTAAGCAATATCTCTATACTACAATTCAAAGATCCGCTACAAAGCTCTCTGTTGCTGACGGGAGCCTGGCTGCTTCCCGCAACCATAAATATTTTAGACACACACAAACAGAGACGCCTGTCTGGCTCTGAAGTATGCTGCTATGTAATGTACATATTGCGACTGGTAAGCGTGCGAGTGGCAGTAGCAGAGGCATCCGCAGTAAAACTTCGCTCAGTACATACATGTATCTGTGCAACTGTTGTTGATGGCTCAGACTATTCAAGGTCCATTGCAGTGATTTTTCTCTTCGACATTCTCTGGATAAGCTCCGCTTTTGTTACTGGAACACAAGAAATGAGAGATAAAATAATGAAAGCGACAGCAAACACAGGGCAAGCTACGGAAACGGATCAGTTAGTGTGTCGCGATCATTGCTTTCCAAGAATCATATGATGCGAAAAATTAGCAGATCTGAACACAGCCAATTTCTCCCTGCCTCATGCAATTACTTGAATTCATGAAAAAAATCACGATATATTATTTCGCTCAGAGTGACGCTTACGTCGAGACCTGCTACAACGCGACCACGCAGTTTTTCCCTTCTTTGGGAAGCATGCGCTGGGCTGCTGCGTGCTCGGATCGCAATCACAGAGGAAGTGGTATCGTAAGCGTTCTGCAAGTGCTCGCAACAGTAAAAAAGCATGTGCATCGACTTTATGTAAAACGCCACCAAGCTTTGCTAAAAGCGTTAGGCTTGACTGTACACGCATCACACGTTTGGCACTTCTGAAATCTGACCACGTAACGAAGTAACTGCAAAACTCACCTCCAAGCTCCATAACTTGGGCGGAATAGAATGCCTTCTCATCTTTTCCGCCGAGCCAGTAGACGTCCTTTTTTTCGCCAGGTCGCTAACGCCAGTCGGTGAGGCATCATGGATAGGTGTAGCGCAAAGGAAACAAGGACGACATAGAGACGTGTACGATAGCTTTTGCGCCGTCGGTCGAAGTATTTCACGTACGCATAGCTCGCCGCAGCTGACGAACCCATAGTGGAAGTGTCACATGTGGCTGCAAAACACACAATCTAATAACTGTAACAACCACACACACCGACACGAGTGACGACGCAAACGTTGGACGCAAACGACCGCAGACTTGGATTGGCTTGGCGACGCGCACCGCACAGGGCGCTGTATACGATGATGATGATGACCTCTTCTTTACAAACCAGAATAATAAATACGTTTTATTCGTTCAATTTCGTCTGTTTGTTTCCTGCGGCAGAACTTGCGTCTCCGACCGTGATCTCTATACCGCTCCATGTCGCAGCCTCCTCGTGCAGCGCATCCGGCCATCCAGTTGACTGCTGATTGACCGCATGTAGTAGCAGACGACGCTGGGCTCTACACACCATGAAATACTTATAGTTGAAAAGTTACAAATACTACTTTGAAGGGGAAATAGTTATGAGTTCCGTGTCAAGCTGTGCCACAGAGCGTTGGTCCAACATAAGCAGAACCAACTGCAGAACCAACTAGCCCCTCAAATCGGTCTTGCACCTGTGACTGCCCATGGAGTGTGAATAGGGTGGCTTAGTGTAACTCTATGGGCTCTGTCATGTATGAGCTTTATGGTACCGCTGTAACCAAAATTTTTGAAGTGTTCTGCGATTTTTGATTGCCACTGCATTAAACAAAGTAGTCGCTATGTGACAAATCGCCTTCGGTTTCGGTTTCAAAGCTGGAAACTATAGTGGCGCGCGGTGCCTGATTGTGCTTTGCGGTTTTTACTTAGTGCTTTAAGCAGAAAGTTTTGTGAGGCTTACGACAAACAGGAAGCACCTATAAAGTCTGGGCCTAGCCCTCAGACGACGCTAGAACATTTTCAGTTTCGGTTTCGAAATATAAAAGCTCCTGTTGCGCGGCATCATAAATAACGCTGGGCCCTAGCTTCCCTGTTCTCTGCTCTGTAAACAGCAACTTCTGTGTTATCTACGATAAAATAAACACTTCTTTTAGAACTCCCCTAAATGCAGCAAGTGCTTGAAAAGTCTGTAATTGCTGCAAAAAAGTATTTTCTGGCACGGTGCGTGGTAGATATCATAAGTACTATATTGCCACTGACCTGAAATCAG
Source organism: Amblyomma americanum (assembly GCA_030143305.2). Lineage (NCBI taxonomy): Eukaryota > Metazoa > Arthropoda > Arachnida > Ixodida > Ixodidae > Amblyomma > Amblyomma americanum. The sequence continues at coordinate 6,678 of JARKHS020015871.1, forward strand.
CGACTTAGGACCAGCAGAGGGGGAAATATAGATTGCTGAATAGGTAAATTGATGCACTGAAAGAATTTATGTTAAGAAATCAGAAGTGTGCAAGGTACGAGGAGGAAGAGGCTCTCAAAAATAAACTGCTAGTGTGCGCTAGAACACGGAACTGGGTAGCACAACCGCGCCCTCGATCGAGGTGATCGAGGACCTCTATAATTATAGTTTCGCAGTGTTCTCTGGCACACCGCTGTCGCGTCCGGGTCGTAATGGCAGCGGGTGAAAGTTTGGGCTATGCTCGAGACAATTAGTATAGCCAGGGACTCCGGAACTCATTTTTTTTTAGTGGGAGGGCAGGACTTCGAGCTTATTTTGTTATTTATTTATTTAATGCTCATTTACATAATAAATTATATATATATATATATATATATATATATATATATATTCAATGTTCAAAGCTTGATGCAAAGTATCACGATGCGGTGACGACACTCCAGCTGTCAGGAAGACAACGAAAAGGCTTCCAAAATTAACTGTTTAAGGGGCTGACTCACGCCCACTAAGAACTGAATTACTCGGCGGCTGCAATAGGCTTAATCATGCGTGCTCGGCGGTCATCGACCTGAATGCCATGCAGTTCTTGGTCGTGCTGAATTTAAAGCTGGCAAGGAACCTTCGAGATAGAGAACCAAAAGCAGCAAGAATCTGGAAAAATGTGGAATCATTTGCACGTGGCCATGATCAACGGCATAAGTCTGGTCGCACCTCGCATTCCAAAACAAAATGATAAAGCCGCGTGCCGGAGGTTGTGAGTGCGAACGAACAAACGGTGCAAAGATTTGTGGCAATATAAAATTAATTGAAATGAGGAGCTTATAGGTGGGAAGCTGTACGCACGAGGAGTGATCAATTCCATTAAAAAATCCTGTGCATAGTTTGTTTAAATTCTGCTAATCGTGATCATGTACACGGTCAGGTCGATATATAGTCGATCGAATTCTGTAGGGACATGACCGGTTTAGGTTACTCATATACCAAATGTTTTACAACTGGCTACTAAGCCAAGCAGCTCATGCAGCCCCACTGTGCTTTGAATTAAAAGAGGTTAGAACTAATATGTGTTTCAATTTTCAGAAATCTGATCCAAGTAGAAGCAAATGGAGATTGGGGGGGCACATCCCCCCCTGAAAAATGTGGGGGGGGAGGCGACCTTCCCCATTGCCACCCCCCTGTTCCGTGGTTCTTGAGTATAGCCCACCTGAACTCGGGTAGGCAGCCCTATAGATACGTGATCGGCCCACTGGAGTGGGTATATCTCGCATATTGTATATCTGATATTGGTCGCAAAGCCGATGTCCATTGGTAAACAAATTTGAAACATCCGAGGTGTTCTGAGAGATGTTCGATCCGACGAAGCATTCGGTCAGGAAAGATTTTGAAGGCAGTTTGCAGTGTATATCGGATTGTTTTTTCTGAATATATAGCTTTCGTCGAACTATAGGAACTTTTTGGAATTCTTTTATTGACATATCTCAAATAAACCCTTCATTTCTGCAAGAAAAAAAAACACACACGGGTAAGCGGCCCTATAGATACATGATCGGCCCGCTGGAGTGGGTATATCTCGCATATTGTATAACTGATATTGGTCGCAAAGCCGATGTCTATTGGTAAACAAGTTTATAACGTCCGAGGTGTACTGAGAGATGTTCGATCCGACGAAGCATTCGGTCAGGCAAGATCTTTGAAGGCAGTTCGCAGTGTATACCGTATTGTTTTTTTCCGAATATATAGCTTTCGTCGAACTATAGGAACTTTTTGGAATTCTTTTATTGACATATCTCAAATAAAACCTTCATTTCTGCAAGAAAAAAAACACACACGGGTAGGCGGCCCTATAGATACGTGATCGGCCCGCTGGAGTGGGTATATCTTGCATATTGTATATCTGATATTGGTCGCAAAGCCGATGTCTATTGGTAAACAAGTTTAAAACGCCCGAGGTATCCTGAGAGATGTTCGATCCGACGAAGCATTCGGCCAGGAAAGATTTTTGAAGGCAGTTTGCAGTGTATATCGGATTGTTTTTTCCGAATATATAGCTTTCGTCTAACTATAGGAACTTTTTGGAATTCTTTTATTGACATATCTCAAATAAACCCTTCATTTCTGCAAGAAAAAAAAACACACACGGGTAGGCGGCCCTAGTAATAGAATGGTTAACAGAATAACAGAATGGTTAGAAAGGGCCAATGCAACATATTTTTACTAAGAACAGAAATTATGTGGACATGTCCTTAGTGTTCCTTTGAGAAGCAGTATTTTCTTTTGTGTGTTGTGTAAACTATAGTTGAATACAACAAGAATGAAGTGGCAAATGCTTCTCTATAATTCACTTCGCAAGTTGTTTACATGGAAGGTACGACAACCTGAGCCAATCAGGATGGCGCACACTATATAATTGGGTTGCTGCATGCCTACCACACCCATTGCCTTGTGACAGGTAGCTCCATTTCTGTGAATGAAGGTGTACTAGTGTTTCGGCTGTTTATTTCTTCAGCAGGTGACACTTCATGTCTTTTTATTTTTATGTTTGTTTTCAGGTGGGCGACATGTTCACACAGTGAAGAGGGCATATATGGCCCACTTTTCTTTTTGTCATTACCTGTCCATATTCAGTTCTTTAGTTGTCACGTCACAGTTGTTTGGATGGACATTTATTCACTCCATTGTGGTCTATGCCCAAGGAAGCTGAGTCAAATCCAGGCGAGAGCAGCCACATGTTGATATAGGTGAAGTGGAAAACACGCCTCTTTGCTGTGCTTTGTCAGTGCATATGCAGTTGAAGTTAATCTGGAGCCCTCTACCATGGCGTCTACAATAGCTCATTAGAGACATTGTCATTCTTATTTTTGCTAATCTCATTGTGGCAGTGCTCGATGTGCTCGGCTTGTATACGCAGACGTTTAATGGATCACATTGGCCTGTTAATGGGCTCACATCTCATCGTCATCATCAAAACTCTCATGCACTGCTGGTTGTGTCCTCCTCCTCCATGCTCATTACAATGCCTGGTCCTTTGAGAGGCATCTGCCACTTCATTCTTAAGTTGTATTTGAGTATAGTAAATATGGAGAAATGTAACTAATATTGTATGTCACTTGCTGCTGTGTTGTTCGTGTGGTCTGTGTACAAAACTCTTACTCTTGTTCCGTGATATAGTATATATGTAGTGTTTTTGTGTATTATGTAGGTTTGTTTCATTAAACAGATGGTATTGGTGGATTCTGTTTATACGAGGGGTGATCAGTATATTTTTTACCTCCTGGTCTGTAACACATTTATCACCTCGTGAAAGGGAAAGACGTTACAATGAAAAGAAAGTTTGATGTTCCCACTTTTCATATTTTCATTTTGCACATGCCACCACTGATATTGAAGTAGTCACAAGGAAAATGTTAGTATACATCAGTGTACGGTTATAACAGTTTTTCGAAACCAAATTTTGGATGGCAGAAGGTGTTCTCCCTATCATTATCCACCATCGAATGAGTCCAGTTTATGGTAATGGGTATGTTATGTTTCCAGTCAGAAGGTGGGTACAAACTGTACGTACATGCAAGATCCAGCTGTGTTGAGTGTGAAAGACGAGGAGTGCAGTGGATGCCCACTGTCTGCATCTCGCATCTGAGCTCGTGGCACATGTGGATGAATGTATTTGTGATGATTGTCACATTAAGCAGACGGTTATTGCGGGCATTCTTAAACTTGAAGATGCTGAAGGACCGTGCACTTTTTCTTAAAGTTTGTCCTAAATAAATCCATCATTTAATGTGACAATGCTTGGCATGACAACAAGTTAGGTGGCAATACCGCCGTGTTGAATAAGCTGCAGTTTCGGGATGTTCTGCATCACCCACCAATAGTTCTGACCTAGTGCCTTGTAGCTACTGGTTATACCGTAGCTGAAGAAACATTTGAAGATCTTTAGTGTCCAGTTGGGGCCATCAGCCTCATTCTTCTCTGAGGGCATGTAAACAACAATAATGCATCGATGATGCAAGGGCATCAGTGTAAGTGGGGGACGATATCAAAAAATGAATTACACCTCTGAAAAAAGACATCTGAAGCTTCGTTTATAATAATATCTTTCACTTTCAGTAATTAGCATGTTATAGACAAGGAGGCAAATTATTCAACACACCTCTCAAGCTTGGGATATATGTATGGGAAATTTTTGCATCTGTATAGTCACTTCCTTATTATTGGAAGCTACTTGAGTCATTTATCCCATGGACCAATGTTTTGTGGCCTCATTATCTATTATGTTTTAGATGGTGTCCTTGGCTTAATGTTACTTTTCCTGGGGGTGTTCTAAACTTTTTTTTGAATTGTGCGCTTCAGCTGAGATGTAGCTTTGAAACAGGACAGTATTGGAATGCCATATGCTTGTCCATTCATGTGCTAAGCTGATTCAGCGTAAAATGGTACTATACTTGGGATTTAACATCCCACCACCTTAGAGGGATCTAATTTGATCACCTGTGTTCTTTAATTATGAGCTCAAGTGCACCGCGTGAAAGACAAGATGAAATGTTATCCATTTAATTTCATACGAGCCTTATTAAAGACACACATGTTGTTACGTGACGGCAAGCATGGTGAAGAGTACTACATAACAGATGGCGATGGAATGATTTAATGGCAGTGAGCCTAGCGCGAGAGCTCCGTGCCGCGCCACTGCCCACTTTGTCGTCTTCGAGTCCGCGACACTACCCGGGGCTGCCGAGCGATCGGCCCGATCGCGCGAACTGAAAGACCGGCAGTGAAGACGAAACGCAGGGCGTGACGATGAGCGTGACAGGACGGATGAACACAGAAGGGAATAAGATGCAGGGTTTGCCGTCACGATGAAAGAGATGAACAGATGATGATCAGATGAGCGCTGGTCCAGGAAGCTTCCGGGCCGTAGCTAGCTAGGTCACCTTGAGCCGACGGCCGAGGCCCATGAACACACCGAACGGAATGGGCAGGGGCTGTGTTCGAATATGTTGGCGACTTCTAGGGTCGGTGGGGTCATAGGTTCGAGTAGCGGCGGCGTCGTCAAGTTGTCGTGTCTTCTGGCCGGGGCAGGGGGCTGGGCTCGGGTGAACGACATGGTCGGTTCTGGTCTGGCGGGCTGGGGCACAACCGGGCGGTGCGGGCAGGAAACACGACCGACGACCACGGCACACGCAGGACACCGAAGCTCCAGGACCAGGATGGGGATGAACTCCGCACCTCACGCCAAATGTTACGTGACGGCAAGCAGGTGAAGACAGTACTACATAACAGATTGCGATGGAATGATTTAATGGCGGTGGGCCTAGCGCGAGCGCTCCGTGCCGCGCCACTGCCAACTTTGTCGTCTTCGGGTCCGTGACAATATCAGCTCACTGAGACACGCAGTTCACCCATATGAGTGATACGAGAGCTGCATATTGGCTCAAATGAGTGATACGAAAGACACATCGGCCCATTCGGGTGATACGAAATCCATATTTCGGCTCAAACAACTGATACGACAGACACGTATCAGCACATAGAGGCATACGAGGGACACATATGCCCATACGAGGGATACGAAGGACACATATGCCCATACGAGGCATACGTAGGACACATATCAGCCCATACGAGGGATACGAAGGACACATATAAATCCATACGAGGGATACTAGGGACACATATCAGCCCATACGAAACACATATTGGACGTATATCAACTCGTATGACCACATACTAGACACATAAAAATTCATACGAGACACATATGCATCCATACGAGATTTTTCGATTGGGCGGCCTCATACCGATTGGCGCGACAAAATGGTGACTCCTGGCGTTCGCTAGAACACCGTCTCCGACCATGGCCAACGACGACGACAACGCCTCCGCCATGCCCGGTGACGGACCCTCCGGCGTCGTCTCTGCGCTGTCCATTCGCTTTCCCCAATTCCGGACGGCCGATGCTCAGCTATGGCTCGCTCAGGTAAACAGCCAATTCACTATTGGCCGCATCACCTCTCAGTCGCAGAAGGTTCATCTCGTCGCTACCACCTGATATTGCCACCGAAGTCCGCGACCTCCTCTTAACCCCGCCCGCCTCGGCCCCATTTGACAGGTTGGCTGCTGAGCCCATTAAGCGAACAGCTGTCTCGGAACATCACCGCCTGCAGCAGCTCCTCTCCTCCGAGGATCTGGGGGACCGCAAACTAACCGATTTGCTGCGGTGGTTCCATTATCTCCTGGGCGACAGGGCTGCCATCTTCGACTAAGCTTTCCTGCGTGAGTGTTTCCTTCACCGCTTGCTGTCGTCAGAACGCATGGTTCTCGTGCCCGCCTACGGTTGCCTTTGAAGAAGCTTGCTGAGCAGGTGGGATCCGTCATTGACGTTTTCTACTCCACAATTTCTCTCTGCGCAGTCTCGGCAACCTGCCACACCGCCATCATCTCTTCCCTCCCGCGTGGACCTTCAGAGCCCAGTTCACGCGAATCACCCTGCAAAGCTATTCCTCTTTCGAGAGATTAAGGTCGCTGAGGATGCATAACAAGGAATGCTGCAGGCCTCACAAGCAAACCCCTTGGGCTGTTTTCTTTTGACGGAGGGTGTAGTTCATCCACAGGCATTCCTTGATCCCAAGGAGATTCTTGACTCGCGTTCGGCACAGGCAACGTCTAGCCTCTGTTCACGCGTTCCCTCTGCTGTCACGGCCACGCCCTAAGTTATTACGAGTTTTGCTTCTTCTCTGCCCTAAGATGTTGCTCTATCGCGTTGTTTCTAATGACGCAAAGGAAGCGGTCCTCTTTCATGGCATACACCGGAAGGTGCTTCTCTCCAAAGAGACTTCCGCAGCATCTCCAAGCCTTGTAACGTAGCCTGGAACTGCTCCACATTGTACTTTCTTCCGTCTGTAGGTGATGGAACTGCAAACAACCGCTTTTGTTCATGTCTTCGCAAGTGGTTGTCCTTTGTCTGCCAAGCTGCCAAGGCGGCAACGCTGTTTTTGCTTGTGTTTGTCTGATGCGACGATTTAGCTCCCGGCAGTCGACTATTTATATGCTCCGTACAAGCGGTCTGCGCACAAGCGGCCCAATACTTCGCCACAAGTTCTTATGAATAGAGACGCGGACCGTTCTGCTGCGTTAGCTGAGAAGGTTTTTTTGAGGAACGACACAGTAGCGCTAAAGGAACAGGAAAAGACCTTTAAGACTGCAAAGTGCAAAGTGATGAGCTGCGCTAAAACAGAACGAGAGCTCGTAGAATCTTTTTATATGAAGGAACATGGAGACAAATATATCAGCGCAAATACATTGCTCGAACCTCAACGCTGTTGGAGCTGGTTCTTCCTCGCCTTAGCTCCGACAGATTTGGCGACCTGTCTTTCGCCGAATACCCACTGCCGTTTTCCTCCTAGTTCATTACGTGCGAGGCATCCACTGGCTTCTCGCGCCGCTACGTACCTTTGGCTTTCCGTCGCACCATTTTTGAAAAACTGCACCGCCTGAGCCACCTTGACATTCGTCCTACGCAGAAGCTGATCACATCTCGTTTCCTTTGACCAAGCATCACTGCCGACGTCCGCCACTGGGCACGAACCTGCCTGCACTGCCAGCGCGTCAAAGTTCACCGGCATACCGTCACACCTGCCTCTGCTTTTCAGCCACTTGACGCACGGTTTTTCCACGTTCGCATTGCCATTGTTGAACTACTCCCGTTATCACGCGGGGCCTCTTATCTGCTCACCTGTGTGGACCGTTTCACCCGCTGGCCAGAGGCGTTGCCCATTGCTGACACTACAGCTGAGACCGTTGTTCCACCCTTCATGGCCGGCTGGGTCTCTAGTTTCGGCTGCACGTCTTTCGTCACCACCGACCGCGGCCGTCAGTTTCAATCGGCCCTGTTTACTGCTCTTGCCAATATACTGGGCGTTCGCCACATCCATACGGCCCCCTACCATCCTTCGGCCAATGGCATGGTGGAATGTCTGCATCGACAACTGAAGGCTGCCCTTACCACTTATCAGCCAAGGGAACGCTGGTCCGACCACCTTTCCCTCGTACTCTTGGGCATTCGCTCGGCACTGAAGCCTGACCTCGGCAGCTCTTCTGCTGAGAAAGTCTACTGCGTTTCCCTGCGTCTCCCAGGAGAATTCTTCTCTCCTTCCTCCCCTCCGTTAATTCACGACGTTTCCACCTACATCTGAGACCTACGGAACACATTTCGCCACATCACTCCTGTCACCCCTCCAGCCCGGCACCCTCAGTCCGTGTTCGTCAGCCAGGACCTGACCTCCAGCACCCATGTCTCCGTCCGCCGTGACCACGTCCGTCCACCCCTCACGCCGGCCTACGATGGACTGTTCCGCGTCCGCCATCGTGCGCAGAAGACCTTAACATTAGACGTCAACGGCCGTGAAGACATCGTGGCTGCTGACCGCCTCAAACCAGCTTACAATGCCACTCCTCTGCCCGTCGGCCCTGCACTCGCTGTCGCTTCGACTGCGCCACCATTGTGCGCAGCTTCCTTCAAGCACATCTGCTGGGCGAATCCGGTGGCTTCGCTTTACGGGGGGAGGGAGGGAGGGGAGCCCTGTAGCGCCCCTCGCGCCGCGCTCGGCTCACAGGTCATGGCACGCCGCGCCGGACAAGAAAGAGAAAGTTGGGCTAGGCCGCCGCAGCGCGAGCAGCGCAAATAAACAGTTCGAACCTCAACGCTGTCGAAGCTGGTTCTTCCTCGCCTTAGCTCCGACACGATATTTCGGCTGTTTAGCAGGAGTGAAATAGTTTCTTGACACGTATCCGCACGAGCTTGTAATGGTCCCTCTTCTTGACTTACACCTGTTCTCACGTGACTGCTTTGGGCTGCTGCCACGCTGCATGAATCCATATGAGCGATCTTTGTCAAATAAAGCCTGTTTCAAGTAAAGCACTCGCCCTGTTCTCTCACCTCGTGTTCGCCTTATGCACTGCTGTGTCTTTCCAGATTATTCACCAACATGCCAAACTCCAAGTTCTTGCCAAGCTTTTATTGGACGGGCGTCCCGATGGACAGAATAATAATACCGGCGTCATGCGTTCAAACGAAAGCAATCAGAAATAGATCAAACTTTGCAGCGTCGCTACACGAAGCGAATACCGGAGGAAGTGAGGCTTTTCTCAGCAGAGCGAGATGTGTGCTTCGCCAGCTGTGTCCTCACAGTACCGTTGCGGCGCGTCACGTGGCAGGTGCTGCTTACGTCCTTATAGGTGAACACGGGACGTTATGCAATGATTACGCGGTGGCGTGAGACTTCTGTACGCGTCGATTTTTATTGCGAAGCAATACTACTTTAGGTCGCACTTCAGCCCGTTCCGTGGCGAGGCGTGGTAAGCACCATTGACCTTTAGCGTGACCTCGCTGCGTGACGTCACACAACGTGACCTAGAGTGACATCGCACCAGCTGTGTAAAAAAGTGGCCCCATCTCACGCCGTCGCGAGGCGAGGCGGTAGCCACCAACGGCGGCCTAACTCCCGCTCCTCTCACCAGGGGCGCTACGGTCACAGTGACGTCACACCGGCTGTATAAAACAGCTCCGCTCCTCTCGCCAAGGCAGTCATACAGCCAGATGTTACGATGGTGCCTACGAACAAGGCAGCTCGGCAGAATGCAAAGAGGAAGCATCAGCGAGCTACGGAGACGGAAGAACGAGAACGACTTTCTAAGCGGCGTGCCCAGTATGCAGCTAGGCGACAACGTGCAACCTCCTCTGTGGAAACAGCAGAAGCAAAGGAAGAAATTATGCCCGACAGTGAGTCTCCTTCTACTAGTTCAGAACCGCGCACTAAACGGCAGAGGCGTGTCCAAGAAACCCCGGAACAGCGGCAGCAGCGGCTCGAGAAGGAACGTGCGTTTCGAGAGAAGGAAAACGAAAAGCGAAGAAAACAGCGTGCAGAAGAAACACCCCAGCAGAGACAAGAGCGTTCGAAGAAAAGACAGGAGAAATCTCTCACCAAGGCTGGCCCGACTCAACCCGAAGGACACATTGCAGTAGAACGACGTGAAGAACATGCGAGAAGAGTAAAGGAGTTTGAGCAAATATTTGGCACCGTCAGCCAATCGATACTGGAAGATTTTGTAATGGGCACGCTGGTGAGTGAAATGTTTGTCGGCATACACGGATTCGACGGATGACTTCCTCTTATGATGATTCACTGTAAGCCGCAACACTAGCATAACCCAAGGCTACCACCAGCCATACTACCAGCTGATCCGAGAATAACACACTGTTGCATCACAATCACCAGGCTTAACCAAGCTAAGTCACGGCCGTTTTTTTATAACTCTTCACAACAGAGAACTTCTGTCAAGAGCAGACACATAGCGAAAACTTGCCATGTCGTCGGCCCTTTGGGGCGGGTAATTGACTCTAACGAGGTGACCACAGGGCAAGTTTTCACTGTATGTCTGCTCTTTGTGGAATTTATTTTTCTGTTGTGAAAGGTCACAAAAAGTTCAACCGTACGGAACCCTCTCGTCAGCCTAGGAAATTCGTCAGGGCATAGCTCATCCGTCCTCCATTTACTGCCGCCTCCAGCGTAGTCGCGCGCCCGAAAGGACAGACGAGATGAGGGCAGAAAGAAGCTAGGAGACGACCGTCTGTGCGTGTAAGTGTGTATCGGCTTTTTTGTTTGTAGCGAGAGCTACACAGGGCTACCAGTAGAGCATTTCGCGGTGGCTGGGACAGGTCAGTTGTGCGCATGCGCCGTTACCATGCCAAGTGGAGAGGATCACAGGTGCGGCGTGTGCGTCGCCGTCGTCGTGGCCGTGCTCCCGCTCCACTGTCAGAACGGAGCGCGCCGCAGTCTTCGTCGCTGCCTCGCCGCACACCGCTCTATCACCCGAACCGCGCGTCGCATGCGCAGCAATGCGTAAAAAAGGCGGAGAGGTAATGGCGTCTGTATCACAGAGTTTGACATGCATGCACAGAAGGAAAGTCCAGCAGCTGCTAAACGGCGGTATAGACGAGAGAAGATTAACTCTTCCGATCCTGAGGTTGTCGCCTGGCCCTTGGCCACTCCACAAATAGAGAATGAGCGTCAGAAGGCAAAGAGATCAGCGGAGACGCCCGAACAGAGAGGGGAACGCCTTGACAAACGGAGATTCCAGACTGCCGAGCATAATAGGCGGCGCATAGCCGCCGAGATGGAGCTTATATGTCTCTAATTGCTAAACATATTGACCACAACAAGCTCAGCCAGGCAAACGTACCTCTCGCCACGTATATCTTGGCATAGCCGAGCTAATTAAGCCATTGCCACTTTTTTTCTGAGGGCAAGCTCTGTTTTTTTCGTCTCTCTTTGTCTTCGATGCGGAACTCCAGCGGTTTCTGACAAAGGTAAGGTGGGAAATGTTTTTTTTTTACATCTACGGTGCATTTCAAACAGTTTAGAGTGACCACACCGGTCGGTATGTTCAATTTTGCAGTTCGGGAAGCGGCGCAAACACTTTTTCGTCTGCCGGCTGTTGTGGCGCGGTCCGTGGCCCTCCTGCGGTTTCTGACAGTGGTAAGGTGAGAAATGTTTTGTTTTTGCAAAAACTGCGCTGATATCACGCAGTTTAATTGAGCGTGCTAGCCCAGCCGGCTGATGTCAGTATGTGCGCAGTTATCTAGGGCCCGCCAGCAGCTGTGGCGAACTGGTTTTGCGTTGGCTCTTGAACGTGGACGCGACGTTTTTATTGTTTCTGACAGCGGCAATGTAAATAAATAGTTTTTTAACTATATGCTGCATTACAAGCAATTTAGGCCGAACAGAACGGCGGTGCCGACCGGTGCCGACCGCAGCCCAAACTACGCAGTTAGCGAATCGCGCACCGTGCCTCGTCTATGTTTCGCCACCGGTAATATTGCTTTGGCTCTTATTGAAAAAAGGGTTTATGGCCCATATAATGCTGAATTGTTTACAATTCGTTTGTGAACGGAGGGGGGGGGGGGGCAATTGACAACTTGAAGAAATGAGTAAAAGTGTCGCAGGCAAGCGTTTTGTGACACCAGGGGAGTTCGCTTTTCAAGATAGCCGGAAAAATTAACACCTGGGATTTAAAGTTGTACAACAAGAACTAAGAACTTCTGGATCAAGAATTCCCTCGTCTGCGCCCTGCATTTGTTCTCAGCCCACCCCGGAGGCATTCTGTCGACGTCTCGATGGGGGCCCGTGTGATGGCCGGCTGTGTATCAAATATCTAATCGAAGAAAACGCGTATTGGCCCGTCCATGGCAGAGAATAACGGCGGAGAATGCAGCGCTGCTTCAAAATCATTGGAGATGTCATCTTGTAGTATCATTTCTGGTACATCAATAGTCCTCATGCGACGTTCGTAAAAGCAGGTTGTCCGGTGTTCGCAATTTCGTCGCTGCGCCTTTTTCGCGCGTTTCGCCTGTTCTCAAAGCTGTGGTATGAGGTTTATCAGAATGACACCTGCCCATAATTTCCATTTTTCATGTGATTCTGCTCTGCGATAGCGACAATCGCTGCACAGCGTCGTGATGCCGTATCAATGGACGCAGTAGAAATCCGGAACGAGTGTAGTGATGTGCCATTGTCGTCGCAAGCTATATTGGTTTGTTTTTGTGTTTAGGTGAAGCAAAATAAATGTTCAGTTCACAAAGCACCCCTTCTCTTTTTCTTGAATACCAGTCCAAGGCAAAGGCTGGGGCACGGCTGCGCTGATCGCCGGTCAGAGGCTCTCGGAACCTAATTTATTTTCGTTTTCCTATATCAAAATTAAGTACTAAAACAATGGGAGACCGCCCACAACAGAGATGGCAAGGCGCACGGCATGCTACCATTCAATGCACGGCAAGGCGCACGGCACGGCAAGGCGCAGCTCATGCTACCATTCAAACTGCGCGCATCTGAAAGCAAAACCGGAAGTTGTTTCCAGTTTATCGTCCAGCCGCTTGGTGCGCTATAGGCAGTTGCGCTGCTTGGCCCAATAGGAGTGCTCGCTCTTTATGGAATTTCTTTCTCCAAAATTTCGCCCTGAAAAAACACCGTAGGACATCCTTGTGGTATGCTGAGCAAGCCACCGAGCCACTGCTGGTTGGCTTCTCGCACAGGGAGCACATCGCCTTGCGGAGATTGGCAGGCGGAAAAACTAAGCCTGTGGTAGCGAAAGGCAGCGTAAGAAGTCTCGGTCGGTTGCCCCGGCTAAAATATCTTCACATACCGAGCACAAACGACGAATTTTATTGCATCATTAATCTGCGTACTCTACGAGTAATTTCATACACACGCAAGAAACAGCAGCTTCAAATCAAATCAAAGGTTTATTTGCACTTCATACAGAGAAATGCAGGGCACAGGGACAAAAAAGCTTGTCAGAAGACAGCTTGACAGGGCCCCTGCGCCTTTACAAATTGCTGGCGTACAGTGCAACAAAAAGCATCACTAAGGACTGAAATAACATGACATAATTACCACAATCAAAACTAAATTAGGTACACAAAAGAACTACTACAAAGATTTAGTTGTTTTGACCTTGAGGAGTGATCAGTTGCAGACACATTTATTAAAAATCCAACAGATACGTCTTAAGTTCGGCCGGTTTCATGCTGTATACATTTACATTTTTTGAGATTAACTCATTTAGAAGCCTGCTTATACGATTTTCAATGCTGTTCCACCCCTGACTCGTCCTAGAAAACGGAACCAACCATGATTCCTGGTTCCGAAGAGAATATTGCACGTCAGGAGGCCGTTTCAGATTAAGCAGTGATAGATATGCCTTATTATTGAATTTCAGGCATGTCTTATATCGCGTTATCAGTCGGTAGCTGTACAAGTTAGTGAACGGTAAAACGTTGTACGCTTGAAAAAGAGGCATTGATGGTGCGTCCCAAGAAACTCCCGCAACTTGCCGGAGAGCTTTTTTCTGTAATATGTGGATTCTATTAATATTTACCTGTGATGTTGTACTCCAAACTAAAGAGCAGTAGTCTATTTGGGATGAAAAAAGGCAATTATATACCTGAAGTTTAAGCCTTGCAGGTAAGACATGACGGCAGTTACACAGTACTCCAACTACTTTCGCCAAATTAGCAAGGACATAGTTCACATGCGAGTTCCATACCAAATGTTCATTAAATATGAAACCGAGCACCTTAGTCTCTGGTACAAGTGCAATCTTGTCTGACCCAATATAGAGGTCAAATCTGCAACTTATGCGTTTTTGGGCCACAGTAAAAAGGATTGCCTTAGTCTTTTTAGTGTTAATATGCAGTGAGTTTGCTTGGCTCCAATGGTGTAACGCCTCAAGGGTGGCATTGGCTGCATCATGAAGATCGTCAAGGCTGTCAGACTTTATAAATACGCTCGTGTCGTCTGCATAGATAATGAAGGAAGCATGGTCTGTGATGTTTACAATATCATTTATATATAAATTGAATAACAAAGGTCCTAAGACACTACCTTGTGGAACACCGGCTTTCGGGAATTTCGGAGTAGAATAGTCCTCATTTATTACGACGGATTGTTGCCTGTTTGTGAGATAAGATTTCAGGAGATTTATTGATACTCCCCAAAAACCATAGTGCTCTAGTTTCGCTAAAAGTGTTTCGTGATTCAAAGAGTCAAAGGCTTTTGAGAAGTCTACAAAAATACCAATAATTAGCTCCTTTGCTTCTAAAGATTTTATTATGATTTCCTTTTGTGTTAATAAAGCAAGTTCGGTCGACATTCCTTTTCGAAAACCAAACTGGCATGGGGATATTAAACTGTGTTTTTCGCAAAAGGAATTCATTCTAGTGCAAATAATTTTTTCTAGTCCTTTGGAAAAGGCAGGGAGGACCGAAATTGGCCTATAATTTGAAAAGTTGTTCTTATCACCTGATTTGTATATCACTACGACCTTTGCACGCTTCATGTCTTCT
>JARKHS020015872.1:0-40894 GCA_030143305.2 Amblyomma americanum
ACGGTGGGGCACGGTGGGTCGAGAGGAAATCGCAGCCGAGGATGACATCGTGAGAGCAGGCGGTCAGCACAACAAACTCGATGGTATAGGCGACGTCGTTGATAGAAACGCGGACCGTGCAGGCTGCGATGGGGTGGATGCTCTGAGAGGTGGCCGTACGTAGTGAAAAGTCAGACAGCGGCGTTGTCACCTTACGAAGTTTGCGGCGAAGAGCATCACTAATTACTGACACTGCAGCACCCGTGTCGACGAGCGCGAGAACGGGGACGCCTTCAACAGACACCTCAATCACGTTAGCAGGAGAACACGGAGGACTTAAAAAGTTGGCAAAACACGCAGTTCTTGCCTCCTGAACTGCGGCAGTCAATTTTCCTCTGGGAGAGGGTCCGGGCGGCGGAGCATTGGAGAAATGGAACGTCGATCGGGAAGGCGAGCGGCGAGTAGGGTACTGGGAGCGATGTGTAGAGGAGGCAGAAGAGACATTAGGCAAGGGCGGCCCGGAATCGTAGCGGAAATTGCGCATGAAATCGCCAGAACGAGGAGATCGCTGACGGCAAAAGCGTGCGACATGGCCCGGAAGACCGCAGGAATAGCATATCGGTCGATTGTCCTCGGTACGCCAGGGGTTCGTAGGGTTTCGGCGGGGTCGACGAACCGGGACCTGCTTCGGGGGTATAGACGGCGGTGGAGCATAAAAGGCCGGGCTGCTAGGTGTTGCAAATGGGTTGCAAGCCCCAAGGGTAGCGTTGGCCTGGCGGCCTGGGGCAAAGCTGGAAACATCCGAAGGTCCCGGCAAAGGATGAGTCGACTGGCAACAGAACAACTTGTTTATTCTGACATCGCAAAAGAGCAGCCGGTCAGGGCGACCACGTTACTCGAAGGAAGAAATCGAAGTCTCTCTCTGGCGTCCGGGGCAGCTGCTTTTTATAGCCTCGGAGTCGAGGGCAAGAAGGAACGGCTTGGGATGAGGCGCCCGATACGGCGACGCTTGGACATGTTCAGACGTGACGTGCGCGTCCGCCGGGCCGGCGCCGGTCAGACCTCCTCGCCTCCCAGTTGGGGAGCTCCTCTCCCCGGCTGCCGCGCTTTGACAAGCGTGGGCACCAACATGCACACACACACACGCACACACGACGACACGTGGCATTGAAACCTGCCTGGACGCGCTTGGCGGGAGGCGTTACGGCAGCACTGAACGGGCCCAAAATGACCGCCACTTTGAACGAAGCCCCGGCGTCCGTTGCATCCGCGCCGGCTATACCGCGCGTCGTAGGCGAAACGTAACAGACCGCCCCGCCGGGGGAAGGAGATCCCGATGGTCAGGGGACTGCATCCGCTGTCCAGAGGGATGTCGCTCGATGATGCTCGTAATCGAAACCGGTCGTCCCTCGGCGTTGCTTGAGCGCAGCGCACAGAGAAGGCCTCGTTCTCAGGTTCAGGATCACACAGGACACTGCAAAGTCACTTCGGGAGAGTTGCCATTTTTGTGCTCGTTCCCAGCAAGCGTTAGAACTACGCCGAAACGCAACCGCTCAGTTAGCAAGTACGAGACAACCCTCACTAAGCTCTGCCAGGCTCTTTCCCCTTTTATACTACTGCCTAGTTCCTTACAGTAGCCAAGCAGCACTCAGAACGCGTCCACAAATTGGAAAATTGCACTAGAAAGCACATAATCACTTTGAAACACTAAACAAAAGCATTATGTTAAAAATCCTGCCTCAGGAAGAAAACATCAGTAACAAACAACTTTGAGGCGGATTCCTACGTTAGGGGCTTCGACTTAAGCCATCGGCGTTACCGTTGAGACTCCCCTTTTTGTAACGCACCTCAAAGGAATATTGTTGCAAAGCGAGGCTCCAGCGCAGGAGGCGGCCATTTTTGGGAGAGATGGTCTGCAGCCATTGGAGAGGGCAGTGATCCGTCTCAATGATAAACCTCGAGCCGGCTAGGTAGCATGAAAATTTCTGAACGGCCCACACGAGACACGCACTCTTTCTCGGTGGCGCTGTACGCCTGCTCACGACAGGTCAGCTTACGACTAGCATACAGGACGGGGTGTTCCACTTCTCCATTGTCCCTTTGGCACAGTACAACGCCCATGCCTCGCTCACTAGCATCGCACTGAACAACGAACCCTTTTGTGTAGTCTGGCGATCGTAGCACAGGCTGGCTTGTTAGGGCGCTCTTTAGGGCGCTAAAAGCTCTTTCCTTTGTCTCGCCCCAGACGACTGTTTGGGGCTCTGTTTTTCTTAAAGCATCCGTCAGGGGAGCCGCGATATCGGAGTACCTGGGGATGTACCTCTGATAGTAGCCGGCGACACCTAAGAACGACCGAATATCGGTCTTCGTGCGCGGTTGCGGGAAGTCTCGCACAGCGGCCACCTTTATTTCAGAGGGGCGGCGACGACCCTGTCCAATCAAGTGACCGAGGTAGACAACCTCGGCCTGTGCTAATTGGCACTTGGGAGCCTTGACTGTCAAGCCCGCTTCGCGCAGGCGGGTTAGCACTGCCCGCAAGTGTGCCATATGCTCAGACCAGGATGCGGAGAATATCGCTACGTCGTCTAAATACGGTAAAGCGAATTCTTCCTGTCCCCGCAACACTTTGTCCATGAGGCTTGAAAAGCAGTATGGCGCGTTCTTCAAACCAAAACTCGAAACTTTAGGACGGAATGTTCCCATTGGTGAAATGAACGCCGCATACCGGCTAGCCTCTTCTGTAAGTGGAACCTGCCAATAACCCCTGACAAGATCTAGGGTGGAAATAAACTGAGCGCTACTAACTTTCTCAAGGCGCTCCTCGATGTTAGGGATCGGATAAATTTGATCCTTAGTGATGGAATTAAGCCTGCGGTAGTCGACGCAAGGACGAGGTTCCTTGCCCGGTACCTCAACTAAAATCAAAGGGGAGGTATAATCACTCTCACCCGCCTCAATAACACCCAGCTGTAGCATTTTCTTTACCTCAGCCTCCATAATATCGCGCTGGCGGGGTGACACCCGGTACGCCTTGGATCGTACTGGCTCTGGGGAGGTAAGTTCTATATCATGAGTAAGGACAGAAGTCCTACCAGGCCTCTCAGAGACCTGACCTTGAAACTCTTGTAAGAGTTGGTGTAGTTCGGTTTTCTGCTCAGCCGACAGCGGTGCTTTAATGATTAAGTCACTAATGACCTGATCAGTGTCTTCCCTGTTCGTCACTGAGCCTAGTCTCGGAAGCTCGACCGGAAGCTCTTCGGGAACGTTTACCATCATACACACCACTGCTTCCCGTTGTCTATAGGGTTTGAGCAGATTACAGTGGTAAACTTGCTGTGCTTTCCGTTTTCCTGGCAGACTCACCACGTAGTTAACGTCCGACAGTTTTTGAACAATCCGTGCTGGGCCCTCCCACTGCACGTCGAGTTTGTTTTTTAGCGATGTGCGCAATATCATTACCTCATCGCCCACCTCAAAACGACGGGCCCTGGCTGTCCGATCATAATAAACCTTGGCCCTCTGCTGGGCCTTTGCCATTGCTTCACCTGACAACTCCTGTGCCCTTCTTAAGCGTTCGAGGAGACTAAGCACGTACTCGACCACGACTGGATCGTCGCCCCTGCCTTCCCACGAGTCTCGAAGCATGCGAAGCGGAGACCGCAGCGAGCGACCGTACACCAGCTCAGCTGGCGAAAACCCCGTAGCCGCATGCGGCGCGGTCCTTAATGCAAACATCACCCCAGGCAGACACAGCTCCCAATAACTTTGTTGTTGAAAACACAATGCTCTCAACACGCGCTTCATGACGGAGTGGAGCTTCTCAACGGAATTCGACTGTGGGTGGTACACTGAGCTGTGTAACAGCTTTACCCCACACCTTTCGAGAAAGGGTGTCGTCAAAGCGCTAGTAAACACTGTGCCCTGATCTGACTGGATTTCCGCAGGAAAACCAACTCGCGCAAATATGGACAGTAGTGCATTGACTATCTCAACTGAGCTGAGTTCTTTAAGCGGCACTGCTTCAGGGAACTTTGTCGCTGGGCAGATCACAGTCAAAATGTGTCTGTACCCCATGGCTGTTACCGGCAGAGGTCCCACTGTATCAATAACGAGCCGTCTAAAAGGCTCCGTAATGATAGGTACCAACTTCAACGGCGCCCTCGATTTGTCCCCTGGTTTGCCCACCCGCTGACAGGTGTCACATGTCCTCACAAAGTGTTCTACGTCACGAAAACACCCTGGCCAATAGTACTCTTGCAAGAGACGGTCCTTAGTCTTCTTAACTCCTAGGTGTCCGGACCACGAACCGCCATGCGACAAACGCAACAGATCCTGACGGTAACACTGAGGCACGATCAGCTGATCGAACTCCACTCCTCTGCGGTCTAGATACTTCCGGTACAGGACCCCACCTCTTTCCACAAAACGAGCATTTTTCTTGGCGATACCTTCCTTGACATTGCAGCGCATGTTTTCTAGGCTGCCATCCTTTTTTTGCTCGGCTATCAAAGCCGACCGGCTGACTTTTAGTAACCTATTAAGTCCATCGGACGTAGGCGCGATGAGCAAATCTGCAGATAGCTCTTCTAACTTTCCCGTGTCGGGCATTTCCTCTCCAGTACCTGGTGCCTTCAACGCTACAGGCTCAATTTTATTCAGTTCGGACGTGCTCTGAATATCAGCTTGCTGCGCCTCCGACCCTTTCTCATTGTTCGACAACGTCGGCCCCGCAACTACCGCCTTTGCAGCGAGCTCCCGAACTCTCGATCTGGTTAAGGCCTGAACGCTAGCCTCACCAAACAAAAGCCCCTTCTCGCGCAGGAGGTGATCGGACCTGTTCAAAAATAGGTACGGGTACTGGGGGGACAGCATAGATGACACTACGGCCTCCGTCTCAATTGCTCCGAAAGGTCCTTCAATAAGCACTTTTGCTACGGGCAGACACACGCTATGAGCTTCCAAGGCTTGCTTGATCCATGCGCACTCGCCCGTGAACATATCGGGTTCTACGTAAGAGGGGTGAACTACATCCATTGTAGCTGCGGAATCACGAAGCACTCGGCACTCTTTCCCGTTCACGAGGAAGTCTCGCATGTAAGGCTCGAGAAGCTTCATGTTCTCGTCAGTGCTACATAATGACAAACACACGACTTTTCTTTTTGTTTCTGGACACTGCGCCGAAGTGACCCGGCTTCTGGCACGTATAACACACGCGCGCTTGCCTCCTCTCGAAGCGCTTTCTGCGTTCGGCTTCTGCCGCCGCCGTCTCCTTACGTTCGGTCGGACTGCTTTCACTCGCATCCGCACTACGTGTGTCCCCCCTTGCTCTCATGGGTGTGAACTTCGGCCTCTCAGACTTGGAGCCAAATTCACCCTTTTGACCGTCCTTAGCTCCGCGAGCCCGACGCGTCACAAACTCCTCGGCTAGCTCGGCGGCTTTAGCCACTGTACTAACGTCTGGCCTATCCAAGACCCAGTACCGCACGTTCTCAGGTAACCGACTATAAAACTGTTCTAGCCCGAAACACTGCAGAATTTTCTCGTGGTCACCAAACACTTTCTCTTCTTTGAGCCACTCCTGCATATTTGACATAAGCCTGTAGGCAAACTCTGTATATGACTCGCTTCTGCTTTTTTCATTTTCCCGAAACTTCCGACGGAACGCCTCCGCTGACAGCCTGTACTTTTTTAGCAGACTCGATTTCACTTGGTCGAAATCCTCTGCCTCCTCTCTCTTCAAGCGAGCGACTACGTCGGCCGCCTCGCCGGGTAACAAAGTGAGCAAGCGCTGTGGCCACGTTTCCCGAGAGAACCCCTGCTTCTCGCACGTTCGCTCAAAGTTAACCAGAAACAAACCAATGTCCTCTCCAAGCTTAAACGGCCGCATCAGGTCAGTCATTTTGAACGATACTCGTTCTCCTGCACCGTGTGCCTGACTTCCATTACGAGCGCGTTCCATCTCTACCTCGAGACGCTTCATTTCCAAAGCGTGTTGACGGTCGCGCTCTTCTTTATGTTCGCGCTCGTCTTTCTCTTTTTGCTCTTTACGTTCGCGCTCCTCTTTTTCTTTTTTCTCCCTCTCCTCAATGGTCTCAAGGCATTCCGACAGCTCGTCATCCTCAGCCTCCAACTCAAGAATAGCCCTTAGCAGTTCTGGTTTTCTGAGTTTGTCTGAGACATCCAGACCCAACTCTCTTGCAAGCTCCAGCAATTTCGGTTTGCGCAACGACTTCAAATCCATGGCTGCTCCGAATGCTGCTTTCTCTACTGCCTACAATTGTCTTGCCGCAAACTAACCCGGCAGCAACGACAACACAATTACCAGCTCTGTTTCTGACACTAACAAAAGCCTGGCAAAACTCAGAAGAAGAAAGTCCCGCACTCACCAAACCTCGCAGCCAAGAATTCAGCGCAGTCGTTCCGCTGCAGGCAACCAGTCATCACACAGGGCTCGTTGCACTGCTCCCGGATGGTCGTTGTGCTGCTCAGCATACAGTTGACGGCATATCTTCGCTGCTGGCCTCCGTTGTCGGGATCTCACCGCTGGCAACCAGTTGTTGCAAATGGGTTGCAAGCCCCAAGGGTAGCGTTGGCCTGGCGGCCTGGGGCAAAGCTGGAAACATCCGAAGGTCCCGGTAAAGGATGAGTCGACTGGCAACAGAACAACTTGTTTATTCTGGCATCGCAAAAGAGCAGCCGGTCAGGGCGACCACGTTACTCGAAGGAAGAAATCGAAGTTCTCTCTGGCGTCCGGGGCAGCTGCTTTTTATAGCCTCGGAGTCGAGGGCAAGAAGGAACGGCTTGGGATGAGGCGCCCGATACGGCGACGCTTGGACATGTTCAGACGTGACGTGCGCGTCCGCCGGGCCGGCGCCGGTCAGACCTCCTCGCCTCCCAGTTGGGGAGCTCCTCTCCCCGGCTGCCGCGCTTTGACAAGCGTGGGCACCAACATGCACACACACACACGCACGCACGACGACACGTGGCATTGAAACCTGCCTGGACGCGCTTGGCGGGAGGCGTTACGGCAGCACTGAACGGGCCCAAAATGACCGCCACTTTGAACGAAGCCCCGGCGTCCGTTGCATCCGCGCCGGCTATACCGCGCGTCGTAGGCGAAACGTAACATAGGGTAGGCGGCAGAGGTGGGCGAGAGCCGTGTACCGGTGACTGCTTCAGCATAGGTGAGCGGCGCTGCCACAGGAGGAGGTGGGGGACTGGATGGCAGAACTGCAGCGACCTGCTCCTGAATAGCAAGACGGATAGTGGGCGTGAGAGATGGCGCCAGGTCGTGCGGAGGGCAGACGGGGTCGGGAAGGTGATGCAGCAGAGAAAGCTGGCGAGCGATCTCTTCGCGGATGAAGTCTTTAACCTGCTGCATGAACAGGGAGTGCTCAGCAGACGAGCCACCAAGGGCCAAGCCAGCAAGACCCCCCGCAGGCGCGCCGGACTGCCGCGTAGATGCGCGTTGCTTGCGGAGTTCGTCGAAGCTTTGGCACAGCTGGATGACGGTAGCGACGGAGGTGGGGTACTTCGCCAGCAGCATCTGGAAAGCGTCATCGGCTATGCCTTTAAGTATGTGGTTGACTTTATCCCCTTCGGACATGGAGGGGTTGACACGCTTGCACAGGTCAACGATGTCGTCGATGTAGCTTGTGAACGTCTCGGAAGGGAGGTGAGATCGAGCACGAAGACGTTGCTCGGCGCGAAGCTTCCGGACGGCGGGGCGGCCGAAAACGTCGGCGAAGCTCGTTTTAAAGGACGACCAGGTGGGAAGATCGGCCTCATGGTTGCGAAACCATAGGTTGGCAACGTCCGTTAGGTAGAAGAGGACGTTGCTAAGTTTCACGGAATCGTCCCACCGATTGTAAGTGCTGATGCGCTCATAGGAGGCCAGCCAATCGTCGACGTCTTGGTCATCGGTGCCACTAAATGGAGAAGGGTCACGCTGGCGCTGCACCCCGTGACAGAGTACGGTGGCAGGGATTGGCTGCGATGGTTCACTCGGACCTTCCGGCATGGTGGCGGAGACGAGGAGCGTTCCACTTCGAAGTTCCAGGATGAGGACCAGGACGGGAACCGAGGCACCTCCACCAAGTGTCAAGGCGTTTATTTGAAGCACAGGTCGGTTGGTCTTGGTTGACCGGCGACACGACGGGCACACTCACAGGCGTCGTTCAAAAAACCCAGCTGCACTTCGTCTGCTTCTTCGTTGTCCCGCTTGAACTCGTCCGCTTCTTCGCTGCGCTGCGCCTGTCGGTCCCATTACAATTTATTTATTTATTTATTTATTATTAAATTTCTAGTGCCAATCAATTGGTTTTAAAGAAAATTATTTATAAAGCAGCAGAAAAAACAACCATGCCGCCGGTGGGATCAGAACCCATGACCTCCGAATATCACGCGATATCGAGCGCAGAAACCACCTTCTAGAACAACCTAGGTCATTCTCGGCACGCTGTGTCATCGGCACCGGAACTAAGGGGGGAGGGTACCACTTTGGCGCGCACGAGGATACCCCCTTTCCGTCGACAACAAGCAAAAACTTCTCCAACATTCAATAAAAATGGATGCCTCGCGCGGCCATGCCCCCGTGGCGCCGCGCCGGCGAGCTGAGTAAAAACTTACGCAACCCCCGGGGTTCCTTCCCCTATGTTTTTTGTTTTATTTTACCGCACGCGGGCGCGATTGCTTACGCGCAGCGCCGAGTTTTTCGAAGATGCGCCGAATTTTGTTACAGCGTTATGCTACAATCTAAGCGATTTTTCGTCCTGCTGTAGGAAAAGTGCGCCCCTTCGGAGACGAACAGCGTTGCGAGAACCGTTAGTCCTTCTCGAGGCTAAATTTAGAAAGGATTAACGTTTAGTCTAACCGTTAGTTGACCGTGTGGAATAACTCTGAGTTCAAAAGGAGCGACTTGTAGGTGCAACAGTTTATCCAAAGAGAAAAGCTCAAGAGAAAAAAAATTCTATGCTCACCGGCTTTAGGAAGCAGTATAAAACCCAGCTCAAAACCAGACATATCCAGGGAACAAAGCTCTAGAACTAGCAAGAACTGAACCATGCACAAATTTTTAGTAAGCAAAATTAAATGCAATTCAAAAGAAGACACGCCCAGACAACAAAGCACTAGATCGGAGGCAAGGCTTAGCACATCACCAAGGGTTGATGCCACTGGGGTTCGAAGAGTTGAAGACCACCGCTGCAATCAATTCTGCCTTCTGAATACGTGAATTATAGTACATGAATCATAGAAAATAGGCAAGTGTTGCCCAGTCGCGATTTCTCGAATATATTGCTATTATTCGTGCAGTGAGTGGCTGTTTTGTTGTCATACGATTCCACAGCAGACAATGATAAATATTAAAGCATAAACGACACGTTCGTGAGAGTGTTCTTCGTCAGAAAAAATGTGATTGAGCCGTGTGGGCACGGACGCAGCGTGCTACGCAGCCGGCGCTACCGTGATCGCCACTGCGTTCACTTGTCTTCCGGCGCCGTCTTTTCTTCGCCGCCGCTTCGAGTACATGGTCTGGGTGTTGCCGCGGAGCACAGTGATACTGCTATTGCGCCGAGCGGCGTATAGTGAACCGTGCCGCGACGGCGACTAGCCGTTTGGCACTTGAGTGCACCGGTGCACTGCCAGACAGTCTAAAGCCATGCACTATCATGAGCAATATCAGCACGGACACGGGAGCGCTTGGCAGATAGCCTCAAACCCTCCTTGTGGCGATGCACGGCGACCGCTTTTCGCAACACTATGGGAAGGGTTCTCCTGAATTGCCAGCTTCTGAGAAACACGCGAACGCACCTCTCTTCCCACTTTGTTTCCGAAAGCGGCCGCCACCTATCGCTGCAAGCAGTGGTTGAGGCTATCTGGCACGCGCTCCTTAGTTCCTGCTCATATTGCTCATGACATCGCTTACAGCTACGAAATGAAACTGCGTATATCTTTTGCGTGCTGCACGCAACTCACCTTCATATGTTTCAAAAAGCGTCGTATATATGTCGCCGCATTATCAGTTGTCGATCGCTCCGGTGCCACTCAGCCTGTGTTGTCGCAGCAGCAGTCTTGGATTCCGCACGGATAGCGACAGTACTCTTCTTCATGAGCAACCCGATATCGTTATTTCTTCACTTGCTGCGAACTTTGGCGGAATTCGACTGCACAAGGCCAGAATGTTTAAGTAGCAAACATGCAGTCAAAGTTGGTTACTTACAGTGGAGCAGGGAACAAGACCGAGAACTTCAAATGATGTCGGCCGTCCCTCCATTCGTCTCTTTGATACCGAGGTCTACGCATTTAGGCCTTGAAATCTGCAGAGGCTGCCTCGTGCAACAGTAGGTCCTTTCGTTGACCTAACTTCGTCTCCGAGCACAAGAAATCGTCATTACTCCAGAAAGGAAGAAAAATCGATTGGAGTATAACTGCACGGTGTACATTTCTTGAGAAAATACCGTGCTTAAACAGAAGGGGACATGACGTTTCGGTGCCATAACCAGCGAAAAACCGAGAATAAGTCAAGAAAAGTGCTGAAAAAGCACCCGATATATCTAGTCCAGCACCTCCAGTCCTCGTTTCTTATGCGCTGGTTTACATGGGATCATGCAGCAACTGTCCATAATCAGCATCATGAACAAAACAATACTGGTTGTCCCTTCGCAACTGGTCTTCGTTTATTTTTTACCCCATGTAAGTTCAACGCGCAAACGCAACTGAAGAAAAGCAAACGAAGGCCCCAAAGCGCTCTGCATTGTGGAAAGTCTCTCATGCGCGAAAGGTTGGTTGGCTTATTGCATGGACGCTGACTACTGCCTTTTTAAGTTGCATTTTCTTCACTCCAGAAAACTAAAAGCCATATAGTTTTTTTGCCATTTCCTGGAACGTCTGCGAAATGAAAGAATCACAGACTCATGTACTCTGCGATGTCAGTGCACGTTAAAGAACCCCAGGTGGTCGAAATTTCCGGAGCCCTTCACTACGGCGTCCCTCATAGCCGAATAAACCAATAAAAGATCCAAAGTCTTTCCACTGGTTTAATATAAACCACTAGAACTACTTTTTGTTCACGCGGAACGAAAGACAGCTCATTTGTAGACAAGAGTTTAATCATTGCTACTCACAGTGCTGTGTCCACGTGCGTTCGAACGAGCATGTCTGGCTGCATTGAACGATACAAGATATGTTGGTCACGCACCTCTCGTGTTGGCTTGATGATCAGTAAAAATGCCATTTGCAGCAAATTGGGATCAGGTCAAACCTCGGCACGGAAATGGGATTAGCTACACTGGCTGCAGATGAGACACATGTGTTGCCTCACTGTGACCTTGTACGCACGGTGTTGGCTATACGGACGCCGCAGAAGCATGTGACAATGTGTCAGATTCAAAGATTCTTGAAGACATAGAAGGTCTGGTTCTTTCCTTGCAGAATATCTAAAGTTGCGCACAATCTGCTTAACGACAAAATATTCTCTACTCGGCTTAGTGGAGAATAAATCGCAATTACACTTCAAATAGTGGAGCGTCAGAAGGCTCAGTCTTCGTAACTTTGCTATTTATTATGGCTTTCATACTCTTTGCTTGGAAATTAGGAGAAATACCACATGTACAGTTCATGATTTACGCAGCTGATGTGATAAGGTTCACTCATATACATACTGAGACCCGGATCCTTAATTTGTAGGAGTCTTAAACAGACTGGAATTGTACGTCCACGAAGCCACCTAGAATTGTCGCTACAAAAGTACAACTACATTCACGTGGCCAACAATAACAGAAGAAATGAATTGCAGGCCGCAAAGTTCGCGATCAAGATTGGTAACAGCACATTACAAGATGGCGACGAGCTGAGGATGGTTGGGCTAGACATATATGTCAGGCAAAGGAACACAATGGCTCCATAGGACAAAGAAAGTAGCACCAAGTACGTTTCACTTGATCAAGCGCATCTCATCTAAAGCTGGAGAGCCAAAACCGAGAAGGCCGGACATCTTGTACTCTCAGTACTTCAACCCAGAATACTTTACCAGGCTCAGTTCCATCGACTGGCAAGATGACAATGCGCCGCGCTAGAAGCAGCAAAAAAGAACGCAGTGAGCACCATCAGGACTATGCCAAAACTCAGGTCCAGCCCGATTCTTCAAGAATATGCGCATTTGAACACATGTACTGAAATAATTGAACAGCGAAAGGCAAGAAACCATCGCAAGAAAAAGTACCGTACGCCCGTTGCAGCTGCATACAATGAGGTGACAAAACAGCCACCAAAAATGATAGACCCCAATACTGCTATAACTACAAACAAGAATACCAAACCCCATCGTAGAGCAAGGCCGACAACTCAACGGGTAGCTGATTAAGTCCGCGGACGTGTATAGCTTATACGGAGGCGTCGGTCTTTGAAATGTGATTAACAACAGCGACTACTGGCCTACCGATTTTTAGGTAATCACATATCGGGAATACGTCTCGGACAATCCGGGTTCGCTTGTGATGGAGCTCTACTATACGCGTGATGCGATGGGTTGTATAAACATAGCGTCTACCATTTGCTTCAGGGAAACTAATTGGGAAAATTGTTTTTTTGAGGCAAAAATATGGCTTTTTCACCATACGATTACCCGCGTTGGAGCGCGCCAAACAGCCGATGAACCGTTTTAAATAGTAAGCTGGTTAACTAATTTTTAGTAATAAACTCTGTAACTACTAGAGTCAGGCGCCTAGTTGCAATTACATATTTGTAGCTGATCGTTAGTAATAGCTATAGTAGTTTTTAGAACCGACAAGGCGCACAGAGCAAACAACGCACCAAAGCCGCTTCCATCAAGCTCAAAACAGTTTATGGTTTGTGGTATATGGGCATATGGATATTATTTCTCAGACTTGAGAACTTTCCCATAGAGGGCCGTCCAGACTCTACACGGCGCACAGAGCAAACAACGCACCATAGCCGCTTTTGTCAAGCTCAAAACAGTTTATTGTTTGCGGTATATGGGCTTATTAATAATATTTCTCAGACTTGAGAACTTTCTCATAGAGGGTCGTTAAGAACCGACACGGCGCACAGAGCAAACAACTCACCAAAGCCGCTTTCATCAAGCTCAAAACAGTTTATGGTTTGTGGTATATGGAATTATGAATATTATTTGTCAGACTTGAGAACTTGCCATAGAGGGTCGTTCAGAACCTACACGGCGCACAGAGCAAACAACGCACCAAAACAGCTTACATCAAGCGCAAAACATTTTATGGTTTGTGGTATATGGGCTTATGAATATTATTGCTCAGACTTCAGAACTTTCTCATAGAGGGTCGTTCAGAACCGACACGACGCACAGAGCAAACAACGCACCAAAGCCGCTTTCATCAAGCTCAAAACAGTTTATGGTTTGTGGTATAATGGCTTATGAATATTATTTCACAGACTTGAGAACTTTCCTGTAGAGGGTCGTTCAGAACTACACGGCCCACAGAGCAAACAACGCACCAAAGCCGCTTTCTTCGCGCCCTAGACAGTTTTATGGTTTGTTCTAAATGGTCTTACTAATATTATTTCTCAGATTTGAGAAATTTCTCATAGAGGGTTGTTCAGATCCTACACGGCTCACAAAGCAAACAACGCAGCAAAGCCGCTTTCTCCAAGCTCAAAACAGTTTATGGTTTGTGGTATATGGTATTAATTTTATTTCTCGTATTGTAGAATTTTCTCATAGAAAGTCGCTCAGAACCTACACGGCGCACAGAGCTAACAACGCACCAAAGCCGCTTTCATCAAAGCTCAAAACAGTTTATGGTTTGTGGCGTATGGGCTTATGAATATTATTTCTCAGACTTGAGAACTTTCTCATAGAGGGTCGTTAAGAACCTACACGGCGCACAGAGAAAACAACGCACCAAAGCCGCTCTCATCAAGCTCAAAACAGTTTATTGTTTGCGGTGTATGGGCTTATTATTAATATTTCTCAGACTTGAGAACTTTCTCATAGACGGTCGTTCAGAAGCGACATGGCGCACAGAGCATACAACACACCAAAGCCGCTTTCATCAAGCTCAAAATAGTTTATGGTTTGTGGTATATGGGCTTATGAATATTATTTCTCAGACTTGAGAACTTTCCCATAAAGGGTTGTTCAGAACCTACACGGCGCACAGAGCAAACAACGCACCAAAACCGCTTACATCAAGCCCAAAACATTTTGTGGTTTGTGGTATAATGGCTTATGAATATTATTTCTCAGACTTCACAACTTTCCCGTAGAGGGTCGTTCAGAACTACACGGCGCACAGAGCAAACAACGCACCAAAGCCGCTTTCATCAAGCTCAAAACAGTTTATGCCTTGTGGTTTATGGGCTTATGAATATTATTTCTCAGACTTGAGAACTTTCCCATAAAGGGTTGTTCAGAACCTACACGGCGCACAGAGCAAACAACGCACCAAAACCGCTTACATCAAGCCCAAAACATTTTATGGTTTGTGGTATAATGGCTTATGAATATTATTTCTCAGACTTCACAACTTTCCCGTAGAGGGTCGTTCAGAACTACACGGCGCACAGAGCAAACAACGCAGCAAAGCCGCTTTCGTCAAGCTCAAAACAGTTTATGGTTTGTGGTATATGGGCTTATGAATATTATTTCTGAGAATTGAGAACTTTCTCATAGAGGGTCTTTAGAACCGACACGGCGCACAGAGCAAACAACGCACCAAAGCCGCTTTCATCAAGCTTAAAACATTTTATGGTTTGTGCTGTATGGGCTTATGAATATTATTTCTCAGACTTGAGAATTTTCCCATAGAGGGTCGTTCAGAACCTACACGGCGCACACAGCAAACAACGCGCTAAACCGTTTTCATCAAGCTCAAACATTTTATGGTTTGTGGTATATGGGCTTATGAATATTATTTCTCAGACTTGAGAACTTTCCCATAAAGGGTTGTTCAGAACCTACACGGCGCAGAGAGCAAACAACGCACCAAAGCCGCTTTCATCAAGCTCAAAACAGTTTATGGTTTGTGGTATATGGGCTTATGAATATTATTTCACAGACTTGAGAAATTTTCAATAGAGTGTAATTCAGAACCTACACGGCGCACAGAGCAAACAACGCACCAAAGCCGCTTTCGTCAAGCTCAAAACCGTTTATGGTTTGTGGTATAATGGCTTATGAATATTATTTCTCAGACTTGAGAACTTTCCCGTAGAGGGTCGTTCAGAACTACACGGCGCACAGAGCAAACAACGCACCAAAGCCGCTTTCGTCAAGCTCAAAACAGTTTATGCCTTGTGGTTTATGGGCTTATGAATATTATTTCTCAGACTCGAGAACTTTCCCATAGAGGGTCGTTCAGAACCTACACGGCGCACTGAGCAAACAACGCACCAAAGCCGCTTTCGTCAAGTTCAAAACAGTTTATGGTTTGTGGTATATGGGCTTATGAATATTATTTCTGAGAATTGAGAACTTTCTCATAGAGGGTCTTTAGAACCGACACGGCGCAAAAGAGCAAACAACGCACCAAAGCCGCTTTCATCAAGCTCAAAACAATTTATGGTTTGTGGTGTATGGGCTTATGAATAATATTTCTCAGACTTGAGAATTTTCCCATAGAGGGTCGTTCAGAGCCTACACGGCGCACAGAGCAAACAACGCACCAAAGCCGCTTTCGTCAAGCTCAAAACAGTTTATGGTTTGTGGTATAATGGCTTATGAATATTATTTCTCAGACTTGAGAACTTTCCCGTAGAGGGTCGTTCAGAACTACACGGCGCACAGAGCAAACAACGGACCAAAGCCGCTTTCATCAAGCTCAAAACAATTTATGGTTTGTGGTGTATGGTCTTATGAATAATATTTCTCAGACTTGAGAACTTTCCCATAGAGGGTCGTTCAAAACCTACACGGCGCACTGAGCAAACAACGCACCAAAGCCGCTTTCATCAAGCTCAAAACAGTTTATGCCTTGTGGTTTATGGGCTTATGAATATTATTTCTCAGACTTGAGAACTTTCCCATAGAGGGTCGTTCAGAACTACACGGCGCACAGAGCAAACAACGCACCAAAGCCGCTTTCATCAAGCTCAAAACAGTTTATGCCTTGTGGTTTATGGGCTTATGAATATTATTTCTCAGACTTGAGAACTTTCCCATAGAGGGTCGTTCAGAACCTACACGGCGCACAAGAGCAAACAACGCACCAAAGCCGCTTTCATCAAGCTCAAAACAATTTATGGTTTGTGGTGTATGGGCTTATGAATAATATTTCTCAGACTTGAGAATTTTCCCATAGAGGGTCGTTCAGAGCCTACACGGCGCACAGAGCAAACAACGCACCAAAGCCGCTTTCGTCAAGCTCAAAACAGTTTATGGTTTGTGGTATAATGGCTTATGAATATTATTTCTCAGACTTGAGAACTTTCCCGTAGAGGGTCGTTCAGAACTACACGGCGCACAGAGCAAACAACGGACCAAAGCCGCTTTCATCAAGCTCAAAACAATTTATGCCTTGTGGTTTATGGGCTTATGAATATTATTTCTCAGACTTGAGAACTTTCCCATAGAGGGTCGTTCAGAACCTACGCGGCGCACAGAGCAAACAACGCACCAAAGCCGCTTTCGTCAAGCTCAAAACAGTTTATGGTTTGTGGTATAATGGCTTATGAATATTATTTCTCAGACTTGAGAACTTTCCCGTAGAGGGTCGCTCAGAACCGACAAGGCGCACAGAGCAATCAACGCACCAAAGCCGCTTTCATCAAGCTCAAAACAGTTTATGGTTTGTGGTGTTTGGGGTTCTTAATATTATTTCCCAGATTTGAGAACTTTCCCATAGAGGGTCGTTGAGAACCGACACGGCGCACAGAGCAAACAACGCACCAAAGCTGCTTTCATCAAGTTCAAAACAGTTTATGGTTTGTGGTTTATGGGCTTATGAATATTATTTCTCAGACTTGAGAACTTTCCCGTAGAGGGTCGTTCAGAACTACACGGCGCACAGAGCAAACAACGCACCAAAGCCGCTTTCGTCAAGCTCAAAACAGTTTATGGTTTGTGGTATAATGGCTTATGAATATTATTTCTCAGCCTTGAGAACTTTCCCGTAGAGGGTCGTTCAGAACTACACGGCGCACAGAGCAAACAACGCACCAAAGCCGCTTTCGTCAAGCTCAAAACAGTTTATGCCTTGTGGTTTATGGGCTTATGAATATTATTTCTCAGACTTGAGAACTTTCCCATAGAGGGTCGTTCAGAACCTACACGGCGCACTGAGCAAACAACGCACCAAAGCCGCTTTCGTCAAGTTCAAAACAGTTTATGGTTTGTGGTATATGGGCTTATGAATATTATTTCTGAGAATTGAGAACTTTCTCATAGAGGGTCTTTAGAACCGACACGGCGCACAGAGCAAACAACGCACCAAAGCCGCTTTCGTCAAGCTCAAAACAGTTTATGGTTTGTGGTATAATGGCTTATGAATATTATTTCTCAGACTTGAGAACTTTCCCGTAGAGGGTCGTTCAGAACTACACGGCGCACAGAGCAAACAACGGACCAAAGCCGCTTTCATCAAGCTCAAAACAATTTATGCCTTGTGGTTTATGGGCTTATGAATATTATTTCTCAGACTTGAGAACTTTCCCATAGAGGGTCGTTCAGAACCTACACGGCGCACAGAGCAAACAACGCACCAAAGCCGCTTTCGTCAAGCTCAAAACAGTTTATGGTTTGTGGTATAATGGCTTATGAATATTATTTCTCAGACTTGAGAACTTTCCCGTAGAGGGTCGCTCAGAACCGACAAGGCGCACAGAGCAATCAACGCACCAAAGCCGCTTTCATCAACCTCAAAATAGTTTATGGTTTGTGGTGTATGGGGTTCTTAATATTATTTCCCAGATTTGAGAACTTTCCCATAGAGGGTCGTTGAGAACCGACACGGCGCACAGAGCAAACAACGCACCAAAGCTGCTTTCATCAAGTTCAAAACAGTTTATGGTTTGGGGTATATGGGCTTATGAATATTATTTCTCAGAATTGAGAACTTTCTCATAGAGGGTCTTTAGAACCGACACGGCGCACAGAGCAAACAACGCACCAAAGCCGCTTTCATCAAGCTCAAAACAATTTATGGTTTGTGGTGTATGGGCTTATGAATATTATTTCTCAGACTTGAGAATTTTCCCATAGAGGGTCGTTCAGAGCCTACACGGCGCACAGAGCAAACAACGCACCAAAGCCGCTTTCATCAAGCTCAAAACATTTTATGGTTTGTGGTGTATGGGCTTATGAATATTATTTCTCAGACTTGAGAATTTTCCCATAGAGGGTCGTTAGAACCGACACGGCGCACAGAGCAAACAACACACCAAAGCCGCTTTCATCAAGCTCAAAACTTTTTATGGTTTGTGGTGTATGGGCTTATGAATATCATTTCTCAGACTTTAGAACTTTCCCATAGAGTTCCTTTCATAACCTACACGGCGCACAGAGCAAACAAAGCACCAAAGCCGCTTTCATCAAGCTCAAAACAGTTTATGGTTTGTGGTATATGAGCTTACGGATATTATTTCTCAGACTTGAGAACTTTCCCATAGAGGGTCGTCCAGACCCTACACGGCGCACAGAGCAAAACAACGCACCAAAGCCGCTTTCATTAAGCTCAATACAGTTTATGGTTTGTGGTATATGGGCTTATGAATATTATTTCTCACACTTGAGAACTTTCCCATAGAGGGTCGTTCAGAACCTACACGGCGCCCCGAGCAAACAACGCACCAAAGCAGCATTCGTCAAGCTCAAAACAGTTTATGGTTTGTGGTATAAGGGCTTATAAATATTATTTCTCAGACTTGAGAACTTTCTCATAGAGGGTCGTTCAGAACCGACTCCGCGCACAGAGCAAACAACGCACCAAAGCCGCTTTCATCAAGCTCAAAATTGTTTATGGTTTGCGGTGTATGGGCTTATTAATATTATTTCTCAGACTTGAGAACTTTCTCATAGAGGGTCGTTAAGAACCTACACGGCGCACAGAGCAAACAACGCACTAAAGCCGCTTTCATCAAGCTCAAACATTTTATGGTTTGTGGTATATGGGCTTATGAATATTATTGCTCAGACTTGAGAACTTTCTCATAGAGGGTCGTTAGAACCGACACGGCGCACAGAGCAAACAGCGCACCAAAGCCGCATTCATCAAGCTCAAAACATTTTGTGGTTTGTGGTGTATGGGCTTATGAATATTATTTCTCAGACTTGAGAACTTCCCATAGAGGGTCGTTCAGAACCTACACGGCGCACAGAGCTAACAACGCTCTAAAGCCGCTTTCATCAACCTCAAACATTTTATGGTTTGTGTTATATGGGCTTATGAATATTATTGCTCTGACTTGAGAACTTTCCCATAGAGGGCCGTTCAGACCCTACACGGCGCACAGAGCAAACAACGCACCAAAGCCGCTTTTGTCAAGCTCAAAACAGTTTATGGTTTGTGGTATATGGGCTTATGAATATTATTTATCACACTCAAGAACTTTTCCATAGAGGGTCGTTCAGAACCGACACGCCGCACAGAGCAAACAATGCACCAATGCGCTTTCATCAAGATCAAAACAGTTTATGGTTTGCGGTATATGGGATTATGAATATTATTTATCAGAGTTGAGAACTTTCTCATAGAGGGTCGTTCAGAACCTACACGGCGCACAGAGCAAACAACGCACCAAAGCCGCTTTCATCAAGCTCAAAACAGTTTATGGTTTGTGGTATATTGGCTTATGGATATTATTTCCCAGATTTGAGAACTTTTCCATAGAGGGTCGTTCAGAACCGACTCCGCGCACAGAGCAAACAACGCACCAAAGCCGCTTTCATCAAGCTCAAAATTGTTCATGGTTTGCGGTGTATGGGCTTATTAATATTATTTCTCAGACTTGAGAACTTTCTCATAGAGGGTCGTTAGAACCTACACGGCGCACAGAGAAAACAACGCACCAAAGCCGTTTTCATCAAGCTCAAAACATTTTGTGGTTTGTGGTGTATGGGCTTATGAATATCATTTCTCAGACTTTAGAACTTTCCCATAGAGTTCCTTTCAGAACCTACACGGCGCACAGAGCAAACAACGCACTAAAGCCGCTTTCATCAAGCTCAAACATTTTGTGGTTTGTGGTGTATGGGCTTATGAATATTATTTCCCAGATTTGAGAACTTTTCCATAGAGGGTCGTTCAGAACCGACTCCGCGCACAGAGCAAACAACGCACCAAAGCCGCTTTCATCAAGCTCAAAATTGTTCATGGTTTGCGGTGTATGGGCTTATTAATATTATTTCTCAGACTTGAGAACTTTCTCATAGAGGGTCGTTAGAACCTACACGGCGCACAGAGAAAACAACGCACCAAAGCCGTTTTCATCAAGCTCAAAACATTTTGTGGTTTGTGGTATATGGGCATATGAATATTATTTCTCAGACTTGAGAACTTTCCCATAGAGGGCCGTTCAGAACCTAGACGGCGCACAGAGCAAACAACGCACCAAAGCCGCTTTCATCAAGCTCAAAACAGTTTATGCTTTGTGGTATATGGGCATATGGATATTATTTCTCAGACTTGAGAACTTTCCCATAGAGGGCCGTCCAGACCCTACACGGCGCACAGAGCAAACAACGCACCAAAGCCGCTTTTGTCAAGCTCAAAACAGTTTATGGTTTGTGGTATATGGGCTTATGAATATTATTTATCACACTCAAGAACTTTTCCATAGAGGGTCGTTCAGAACCGACACGCCGCACAGAGCAAACAATGCACCAATGCGCTTTCATCAAGATCAAAACAGTTTATGGTTTGCGGTATATGGGATTATGAATATTATTTATCAGAGTTGAGAACTTTCTCATAGAGGGTCGTTCAGAACCTACACGGCGCACAGAGCAAACAACGCACCAAAGCCGCTTTCATCAAGCTCAAAACAGTTTATGGTTTGTGGTATATTGGCTTATGGATATTATTTCTCAGACATGAGAACTTTCCCATAGAGGGTCGTCCAGACCCTACACGGCGCACAGAGCAAAACAACGCACCAAAGCCGCTTTCATTAAGCTCAAAACAGTTTATGGTTTGTGGTATATGGGCTTATGAATATTATTTCTCACACTTGAGAACTTTCCCATAGAGGGTCGTTCAGAACCTACACGGCGCCCCGAGCAAACAACGCACCAAAGCCGCATTCGTCAAGCTCAAAACAGTTTATGGTTTGTGGTATAAAGGCTTATGAATATTATTTCTCAGACTTGAGAACTTTCTCATAGAGGGTCGTTCAGAACCGACTCCGCGCACAGAGCAAACAACGCACCAAAGCCGCTTTCATCAAGCTCAAAACAGTTTATGCTTTGTGGTATATGGGCATATGGATATTATTTCTCAGACTTGAGAACTTTCCCATAGAGGGCCGTCCAGACCCTACACGGCGCACAGAGCAAACAATGCACCAATGCGCTTTCATCAAGATCAAAACAGTTTATGGTTTGCGGTGTATGGGCTTATTAATATTATTTCTCAGACTTGAGAACTTTCTCATAGAGGGTCGTTAGAACCTACACGGCGCACAGAGAAAACAACGCACCAAAGCCGTTTTCATCAAGCTCAAAACATTTTGTGGTTTGTGGTATATGGGCATATGAATATTATTTCTCAGACTTGAGAACTTTCCCATAGAGGGCCGTTCAGAACCTAGACGGCGCACAGAGCAAACAACGCACCAAAGCCGCTTTCATCAAGCTCAAAACAGTTTATGCTTTGTGGTATATGGGCATATGGATATTATTTCTCAGACTTGAGAACTTTCCCATAGAGGGCCGTCCAGACCCTACACGGCGCACAGAGCAAACAACGCACCAAAGCCGCTTTTGTCAAGCTCAAAACAGTTTATGGTTTGTGGTATATGGGCTTATGAATATTATTTATCAGACTCAAGAACTTTTTCATAGAGGGTCGTTCAGAACCGACACGCCGCACAGAGCAAACAATGCACCAATGCGCTTTCATCAAGATCAAAACAGTTTATGGTTTGTGGTATATGGGATTATGAATATTATTTATCAGAGTTGAGAACTTTCTCATAGAGGGTCGTTCAGAACCTACACGGCGCACAGAGCAAACAACGCACCAAAGCCGCTTTCATCAAGCTCAAAACAGTTTATGGTTTGTGGTATATTGGCTTATGGATATTATTTCTCAGACATGAGAGCTTTCCCATAGAGGGTCGTTAAGAACCTACACGGCGCACAGAGCAAACAACGCACCAAAGCCGCTCTCATCAAGCTCAAAACAGTTTATTGTTTGCGGTGTAGGGGCTTATTAATAATATTTCTCAGACTTGAGAACTTTCTCATAGAGGGTCGTTAAGAACCGACACGGCGCACAGAGCAAACAACGCGCTAAACCGCTTTCATCAAGCTCAAAACAGTTTATGGTTTGTGGTATATGGAATTATGAATATTATTTCTCAGACTTGAGAACTTTCCATAGAGGGTCGTTCAGAACCTACACGGCGCACAGAGAAAACAACGCACCAAAGCCGCTTTCATCAAGCTCAAAACATTTTGTGGCTTGTGGTGTATGGGCTTATGAATATTATTTCCCAGATTTGAGAACTTTCCCATAGAGGGTCGTTGAGAACCGACACGGTGCACAGAGCAAACAACGCACCAAAGCTGCTTTCATCAAGTTCAAAACAGTTTATGGTTTGTGGTATATGGGCTTATGAATATTGTTTCTCAGACTTGAGAAATTTCCCATAGAAGGTCGTTAGAAGCGACACGGCCCACAGAGCAAACAACACACCAATGCCGCTTTCATCAAGTTTAAAACATTTTATGGTTTGTGGTGTATGGGCATATGAATATTATTTCTCAGACTTGAGAACTTTCCCATAGAGGGCCGTTCAGAACCTACACGGCGCACAGATCAAACAACGCACCAAAGCCGCTTTCATCAAGCTCAAATTAGTTTATGGTTTGTGGTACATGGGCTTATGAATATTATTTCTCAGACTTGAGAACTTTCCCATAGAGGGTCATTCAGAACCTACACGGCGCAGAGAGCAAACAACGCACCAAAGCCGCTTTCATCACGCTCAAAACAGTTTATGGTTTGCGGTGTATGGGCTTATTAATATTATTTCTCAGACTTGAGAACTTTCTCATAGAGGGTCGTTAGAACCGACACGGCGCACAGAGCAAACAACGCACAAAAGCCGCTTCCGTCAAGCTCAAAACAGTTTATGGTTTGTGGTATATGGGCTTATGAATATTATTTCTGAGAAGTGTGAACTTTCCCATAGAGGGTCGCTCAGAACCGACAAGGCGCACAGAGCAATCAACGCACCAAAGCCGCTTTCATCAAGCTCAAAACAGTTTATGGTTTGTGGTGTATGGGCTTATTAATATTATTTCTCAGACTTGAGAACTTTCTCATAGAGGGTCATTCAGAACCTACACGGCGCAGAGAGCAAACAACACACCAAAGCCGCTTTCATCAAGCTCAAAACAGTTTATGGTTTGCGGTGTATGGGCTTATTAATATTATTTCTCAGACTTGAGAACTTTCTCATAGAGGGTCGTTAGAACCGACACGGCGCACAGAGCAAACAACGCACAAAAGCCGCTTCCGTCAAGCTCAAAACAGTTTATGGTTTGTGGTATATGGGCTTATGAATATTATTTCTGAGAAGTGAGAACTTTACCATAGAGGGTCGCTCAGAACCGACAAGGCGCACAGAGCAATCAACGCACCAAAGCCGCTTTCATCAAGCTCAAAACAGTTTATGGTTTGTGGTGTATGGGCTTATTAATATTATTTCCCAGACTTGAGAACTTTCCCATAGAGGGTCATTCAGAACCTACACGGCGCAGAGAGCAAACAACACACCAAAGCCGCTTTCATCAAGCTCAAAACAGTTTATGGTTTGTGGTGTATGGGCTTATGAATATTATTTCTCAGACTTGAGAATTTTCCCATAGAGGGTCGTTCAGAACCTACACGGCGCACAGAGCAAACAACGCGCTAAACCGCTTTCATAAAGCTCAAACATTTTATCGTTTGTGGTATATGGACTTATGAATATTATTTCTCAGACTTGAGAAATTTCCCATAGAGGGTCGATAGAACCGACACGGCGCACAGAGCAAACAACACAATAAAAAAGCCGCTTTCATCAAGCTCAAAACTTTTTATGGTTTGTGGTGTATGGGCTTATGAATATCATTTCTCAGACTTGAGAACTTTCCCATAGAGGGCCGTTCAGAACCTACACGGCGCACAGAGCAAACAAAGCACCAAAGCCGCTTTCATCAAGCTCAAAACAGTTTATGGTTCGTGGTATATGAGCTTATGGATATTATTTCTCACACTTGAGAACATTCCCATAGAGGGTCGTTCAGAACCTACACGGCGCCCCGAGCAAACAACGCACCAAAGCCGCTTTCGTCAAGCTCAAAACAGTTTATGGTTTGTGGTATAAGGGCTTATGAATATTATTTCTCAGACTTGAGAACTTTCTCATAGATGGTCGTTCGGAACCGACTCCGCGCACAGAGCAAACAACGCACCAAAGCCGCTTTCATCAAGCTCAAAACTGTTTATGGTTTGCGGTGTATGGGCTTATTAATATTATTTCTCAGACTTGAGAACTTTCTCATAGAGGGTCGTTAGAACAGACACGGCGCACAGAGCAAACAACGCACCAAAGCCGCTTTCATCAAGCTCAAAACAATTTATGGTTTGTGGTGTATGGGCTTATGAATAATATTTCTCAGACTTGAGAATTTTCCCATTGAGGGTCGTTCAGAGCCTACACGGCGCACAGAGCAAACAACGCACCAAAGCCGCTTTCATCAAGCTCAAAACATTTTATGGTTTGTGGTGTATGGGCTTATGAATATTATTTCTCAGACTTGAGAATTTTCCCATAGAGGGTCGTTCAGAACCTACACGGCGCACAGAGCAAACAACGCGCTAAACCGCTTTCATAAAGCTCAAACATTTTATCGTTTGTGGTATATGGACTTATGAATATTATTTCTCAGACTTGAGAAATTTCCCATAGAGGGTCGATAGAACCGACACGGCGCACAGAGCAAACAACACAATAAAAAAGCCGCTTTCATCAAGCTCAAAACTTTTTATGGTTTGTGGTGTATGGGCTTATGAATATCATTTCTCAGACTTGAGAACTTTCCCATAGAGGGCCGTTCAGAACCTACACAGCGCACAGAGCAAACAAAGCACCAAAGCCGCTTTCATCAAGCTCAAAACAGTTTATGGTTCGTGGTATATGAGCTTATGGATATTATTTCTCACACTTGAGAACATTCCCATAGAGGGTCGTTCAGAACCTACACGGCGCCCCGAGCAAACAACGCACCAAAGCCGCTTTCGTCAAGCTCAAAACAGTTTATGGTTTGTGGTATAAGGGCTTATGAATATTATTTCTCAGACTTGAGAACTTTCTCATAGATGGTCGTTCGGAACCGACTCCGCGCACAGAGCAAACAACGCACCAAAGCCGCT
The DNA here is from genome assembly GCA_030143305.2 of Amblyomma americanum. Classification (NCBI taxonomy): domain Eukaryota; kingdom Metazoa; phylum Arthropoda; class Arachnida; order Ixodida; family Ixodidae; genus Amblyomma; species Amblyomma americanum. The sequence continues at coordinate 25,551 of JARKHS020015872.1, forward strand.
TTCATCAAGCTCAAAACTGTTTATGGTTTGCGGTGTATGGGCTTATTAATATTATTTCTCAGACTTGAGAACTTTCTCATAGAAGGTCGTTAAGAACCTACACGGCGCACAGAGCAAACAACGCACTAAAGCCGCTTTCATCAAGCTCAAAACAGTTTATGGTTTGTGGTAAAGGGCTTATTAATATTTCTCAGACTTGAGAACTTTCCCATAGAGGGTCGTTAGAACCGACACGGCGCACAGAGCAAACAACGCACCAAAGCCGCATTCATCAAGCTCAACACATTTTATGGTTTGTGGTGTATGGGCTTATGAATATTATTTCTCAGACTTGAGAACTTCCCACAAAGGGTCGTTCAGAACCTACACGGCGCACAGAGCTAACAACGCACCAAAGCAGCATTCGTCAAGCTCAAAACAGTTTATGGTTTGTGGTATATGGGCTTATGAATATTATTTCTCAGACTTGAGAACTTTCTCATAGAGGGTCGTTCAGAACCGACACGCGCGCACAGAGCAAACAACGCACCAAAGCCGCTTTCATCAAGCTCAAACATTTTATGGTTTGTGGTGTATGGGCTTATGAATATTATTGCTCAGACTTGAGAACTTTCTCATAGAGGGTCGTTAGAACCGACACGGCGCACAGAGCAAACAACGCACCAAAGCCGCTTTCATCAAGCTCAAAACAGTTTATGGTTTGTGGTATATGGGCTTATGGATATTATTTCTCAGACTTGAGAACTTTCCCATAGAGGGCCGTCCAGACCCTACACGGCGCACAGAGCAAACAACGCACCAAAGCCGCTTTCATCAAGCTCAAACATTTTATGGTTTGTGGTATATGGGCTTATGAATATTATTTCTCAGACTTGAGAACTTTCTCATAGAGGGTCGTTAAGAACCTACACGGCGCACAGAGCAAACAACGCACCAAAGCCGCTTTCATCAAGCTCAAAACATTTTGTGGTTTGTGGTGTATGGGCTTATGAATATCATTTCTCAGACTTGAGAACTTTCCCATAGAGGGTCCGTTCAGAACCTACACGGCGCACAGAGCAAACAACGCACCAAAGCCGCTTTCATCAAGCTCAAAACATTTTGTGGCTTGTGGTGTATGGGCTTATGAATATTATTTCCCAGATTTGAGAACTTTTCCATAGAGGGTCGTTCAGAACCGACTCCGCGCACAGAGCAAACAACGCACCAAAGCCGCTTTCATCAAGCTCAAAATTGTTCATGGTTTGCGGTGTATGGGCTTATTAATATTATTTCTCAGACTTGAGAACTTTCTCATAGAGGGTCGTTAGAACCTACACGGCGCACAGAGAAAACAACGCACCAAAGCCGTTTTCATCAAGCTCAAAACATTTTGTGGTTTGTGGTATATGGGCATATGAATATTATTTCTCAGACTTGAGAACTTTCCCATAGAGGGCCGTTCAGAACCTAGACGGCGCACAGAGCAAACAACGCACCAAAGCCGCTTTCATCAAGCTCAAAACAGTTTATGCTTTGTGGTATATGGGCATATGGATATTATTTCTCAGACTTGAGAACTTTCCCATAGAGGGCCGTCCAGACCCTACACGGCGCACAGAGCAAACAACGCACCAAAGCCGCTTTTGTCAAGCTCAAAACAGTTTATGGTTTGTGGTATATGGGCTTATGAATATTATTTATCACACTCAAGAACTTTTCCATAGAGGGTCGTTCAGAACCGACACGCCGCACAGAGCAAACAATGCACCAATGCGCTTTCATCAAGATCAAAACAGTTTATGGTTTGCGGTATATGGGATTATGAATATTATTTATCAGAGTTGAGAACTTTCTCATAGAGGGTCGTTCAGAACCTACACGGCGCACAGAGCAAACAACGCACCAAAGCCGCTTTCATCAAGCTCAAAACAGTTTATGGTTTGTGGTATATTGGCTTATGGATATTATTTCTCAGACATGAGAACTTTCCCATAGAGGGTCGTCCAGACCCTACACGGCGCACAGAGCAAAACAACGCACCAAAGCCGCTTTCATTAAGCTCAAAACAGTTTATGGTTTGTGGTATATGGGCTTATGAATATTATTTCTCACACTTGAGAACTTTCCCATAGAGGGTCGTTCAGAACCTACACGGCGCCCCGAGCAAACAACGCACCAAAGCCGCATTCGTCAAGCTCAAAACAGTTTATGGTTTGTGGTATAAAGGCTTATGAATATTATTTCTCAGACTTGAGAACTTTCTCATAGAGGGTCGTTCAGAACCGACTCCGCGCACAGAGCAAACAACGCACCAAAGCCGCTTTCATCAAGCTCAAAACAGTTTATGCTTTGTGGTATATGGGCATATGGATATTATTTCTCAGACTTGAGAACTTTCCCATAGAGGGCCGTCCAGACCCTACACGGCGCACAGAGCAAACAATGCACCAATGCGCTTTCATCAAGATCAAAACAGTTTATGGTTTGCGGTGTATGGGCTTATTAATATTATTTCTCAGACTTGAGAACTTTCTCATAGAGGGTCGTTAGAACCTACACGGCGCACAGAGAAAACAACGCACCAAAGCCGTTTTCATCAAGCTCAAAACATTTTGTGGTTTGTGGTATATGGGCATATGAATATTATTTCTCAGACTTGAGAACTTTCCCATAGAGGGCCGTTCAGAACCTAGACGGCGCACAGAGCAAACAACGCACCAAAGCCGCTTTCATCAAGCTCAAAACAGTTTATGCTTTGTGGTATATGGGCATATGGATATTATTTCTCAGACTTGAGAACTTTCCCATAGAGGGCCGTCCAGACCCTACACGGCGCACAGAGCAAACAACGCACCAAAGCCGCTTTTGTCAAGCTCAAAACAGTTTATGGTTTGTGGTATATGGGCTTATGAATATTATTTATCAGACTCAAGAACTTTTTCATAGAGGGTCGTTCAGAACCGACACGCCGCACAGAGCAAACAATGCACCAATGCGCTTTCATCAAGATCAAAACAGTTTATGGTTTGTGGTATATGGGATTATGAATATTATTTATCAGAGTTGAGAACTTTCTCATAGAGGGTCGTTCAGAACCTACACGGCGCACAGAGCAAACAACGCACCAAAGCCGCTTTCATCAAGCTCAAAACAGTTTATGGTTTGTGGTATATTGGCTTATGGATATTATTTCTCAGACATGAGAGCTTTCCCATAGAGGGTCGTTAAGAACCTACACGGCGCACAGAGCAAACAACGCACCAAAGCCGCTCTCATCAAGCTCAAAACAGTTTATTGTTTGCGGTGTAGGGGCTTATTAATAATATTTCTCAGACTTGAGAACTTTCTCATAGAGGGTCGTTAAGAACCGACACGGCGCACAGAGCAAACAACGCGCTAAACCGCTTTCATCAAGCTCAAAACAGTTTATGGTTTGTGGTATATGGAATTATGAATATTATTTCTCAGACTTGAGAACTTTCCATAGAGGGTCGTTCAGAACCTACACGGCGCACAGAGAAAACAACGCACCAAAGCCGCTTTCATCAAGCTCAAAACATTTTGTGGCTTGTGGTGTATGGGCTTATGAATATTATTTCCCAGATTTGAGAACTTTCCCATAGAGGGTCGTTGAGAACCGACACGGTGCACAGAGCAAACAACGCACCAAAGCTGCTTTCATCAAGTTCAAAACAGTTTATGGTTTGTGGTATATGGGCTTATGAATATTGTTTCTCAGACTTGAGAAATTTCCCATAGAAGGTCGTTAGAAGCGACACGGCCCACAGAGCAAACAACACACCAATGCCGCTTTCATCAAGTTTAAAACATTTTATGGTTTGTGGTGTATGGGCATATGAATATTATTTCTCAGACTTGAGAACTTTCCCATAGAGGGCCGTTCAGAACCTACACGGCGCACAGATCAAACAACGCACCAAAGCCGCTTTCATCAAGCTCAAATTAGTTTATGGTTTGTGGTACATGGGCTTATGAATATTATTTCTCAGACTTGAGAACTTTCCCATAGAGGGTCATTCAGAACCTACACGGCGCAGAGAGCAAACAACGCACCAAAGCCGCTTTCATCAAGCTCAAAACAGTTTATGGTTTGCGGTGTATGGGCTTATTAATATTATTTCTCAGACTTGAGAACTTTCTCATAGAGGGTCGTTAGAACCGACACGGCGCACAGAGCAAACAACGCACAAAAGCCGCTTCCGTCAAGCTCAAAACAGTTTATGGTTTGTGGTATATGGGCTTATGAATATTATTTCTGAGAAGTGAGAACTTTCCCATAGAGGGTCGCTCAGAACCGACAAGGCGCACAGAGCAATCAACGCACCAAAGCCGCTTTCATCAAGCTCAAAACAGTTTATGGTTTGTGGTGTATGGGCTTATTAATATTATTTCTCAGACTTGAGAACTTTCTCATAGAGGGTCATTCAGAACCTACACGGCGCAGAGAGCAAACAACACACCAAAGCCGCTTTCATCAAGCTCAAAACAGTTTATGGTTTGCGGTGTATGGGCTTATTAATATTATTTCTCAGACTTGAGAACTTTCTCATAGAGGGTCGTTAGAACCGACACGGCGCACAGAGCAAACAACGCACAAAAGCCGCTTCCGTCAAGCTCAAAACAGTTTATGGTTTGTGGTATATGGGCTTATGAATATTATTTCTGAGAAGTGAGAACTTTCCCATAGAGGGTCGCTCAGAACCGACAAGGCGCACAGAGCAATCAACGCACCAAAGCCGCTTTCATCAAGCTCAAAACAGTTTATGGTTTGTGGTGTATGGGCTTATTAATATTATTTCCCAGACTTGAGAACTTTCCCATAGAGGGTCATTCAGAACCTACACGGCGCAGAGAGCAAACAACACACCAAAGCCGCTTTCATCAAGCTCAAAACAGTTTATGGTTTGTGGTGTATGGGCTTATGAATAATATTTCTCAGACTTGAGAATTTTCCCATAGAGGGTCGTTCAGAACCTACACGGCGCACAGAGCAAACAACGCGCTAAACCGCTTTCATAAAGCTCAAACATTTTATCGTTTGTGGTATATGGACTTATGAATATTATTTCTCAGACTTGAGAAATTTCCCATAGAGGGTCGATAGAACCGACACGGCGCACAGAGCAAACAACACAATAAAAAAGCCGCTTTCATCAAGCTCAAAACTTTTTATGGTTTGTGGTGTATGGGCTTATGAATATCATTTCTCAGACTTGAGAACTTTCCCATAGAGGGCCGTTCAGAACCTACACGGCGCACAGAGCAAACAAAGCACCAAAGCCGCTTTCATCAAGCTCAAAACAGTTTATGGTTCGTGGTATATGAGCTTATGGATATTATTTCTCACACTTGAGAACATTCCCATAGAGGGTCGTTCAGAACCTACACGGCGCCCCGAGCAAACAACGCACCAAAGCCGCTTTCGTCAAGCTCAAAACAGTTTATGGTTTGTGGTATAAGGGCTTATGAATATTATTTCTCAGACTTGAGAACTTTCTCATAGATGGTCGTTCGGAACCGACTCCGCGCACAGAGCAAACAACGCACCAAAGCCGCTTTCATCAAGCTCAAAACTGTTTATGGTTTGCGGTGTATGGGCTTATTAATATTATTTCTCAGACTTGAGAACTTTCTCATAGAGGGTCGTTAGAACAGACACGGCGCACAGAGCAAACAACGCACCAAAGCCGCTTTCATCAAGCTCAAAACAATTTATGGTTTGTGGTGTATGGGCTTATGAATAATATTTCTCAGACTTGAGAATTTTCCCATAGAGGGTCGTTCAGAGCCTACACGGCGCACAGAGCAAACAACGCACCAAAGCCGCTTTCATCAAGCTCAAAACATTTTATGGTTTGTGGTGTATGGGCTTATGAATATTATTTCTCAGACTTGAGAATTTTCCCATAGAGGGTCGTTCAGAACCTACACGGCGCACAGAGCAAACAACGCGCTAAACCGCTTTCATAAAGCTCAAACATTTTATCGTTTGTGGTATATGGACTTATGAATATTATTTCTCAGACTTGAGAAATTTCCCATAGAGGGTCGATAGAACCGACACGGCGCACAGAGCAAACAACACAATAAAAAAGCCGCTTTCATCAAGCTCAAAACTTTTTATGGTTTGTGGTGTATGGGCTTATGAATATCATTTCTCAGACTTGAGAACTTTCCCATAGAGGGCCGTTCAGAACCTACACAGCGCACAGAGCAAACAAAGCACCAAAGCCGCTTTCATCAAGCTCAAAACAGTTTATGGTTCGTGGTATATGAGCTTATGGATATTATTTCTCACACTTGAGAACATTCCCATAGAGGGTCGTTCAGAACCTACACGGCGCCCCGAGCAAACAACGCACCAAAGCCGCTTTCGTCAAGCTCAAAACAGTTTATGGTTTGTGGTATAAGGGCTTATGAATATTATTTCTCAGACTTGAGAACTTTCTCATAGATGGTCGTTCGGAACCGACTCCGCGCACAGAGCAAACAACGCACCAAAGCCGCTTTCATCAAGCTCAAAACTGTTTATGGTTTGCGGTGTATGGGCTTATTAATATTATTTCTCAGACTTGAGAACTTTCTCATAGAAGGTCGTTAAGAACCTACACGGCGCACAGAGCAAACAACGCACTAAAGCCGCTTTCATCAAGCTCAAAACAGTTTATGGTTTGTGGTAAAGGGCTTATTAATATTTCTCAGACTTGAGAACTTTCTCATAGAGGGTCGTTAGAACCGACACGGCGCACAGAGCAAACAGCGCACCAAAGCCGCATTCATCAAGCTCAACACATTTTATGGTTTGTGGTGTATGGGCTTATGAATATTATTTCTCAGACTTGAGAACTTCCCACAAAGGGTCGTTCAGAACCTACACGGCGCACAGAGCTAACAACGCTCTAAAGCCGCTTTCATCAACCTCAAACATTTTATGGTTTGTGGTATATGGGCTTATGAATATTATTTCTCAGACATGAGAAATTTCCCATAGAAGGTCGTTAGAAGCGACACGGCGCACAGAGCAAACAACACACCAATGCCGCTTTCATCAAGCTCAAAACATTTTATGGTTTGTGGTGTATGGGCATATGAATATTATTGCTCAGACTTCAGAACTTTCTCATAGAGGGTCGTTCAGAACCGACACGACGCACAGAGCAAACAACGCACCAAAGCCGCTTTCATCAAGCTCAAAACAGTTTATGGTTTGTGGTATATGGGCATATGGATATTATTTCTCAGACTTGAGAACTTTCCCATAGAGGGCCGTCCAGACCCTACACGGCGCACAGAGCAAACAACGCACCAAAGCCGCTTTCATCAAGCTCAAAACAGTTTATGGTTTGTGGTATATTGGCTTATGGATATTATTTCTCAGACTTGAGAGCTTTCCCATAGAGGGTCGTTAAGAACCGACACGGCGCACAGAGCAAACAACTCACCAAAGCCGCTTTCATCAAGCTCAAAACAGTTTATGGTTTGTGGTATATGGAATTATGAATATTATTTCTCAGACTTGAGAACATTCCATAGAGGGTCGTTCAGAACCTACACGGCGCACAGAGCAAACAACGCACCAAAGCCGCTTTCATCAAGCTCAAAACAGTTTATGGTCTGTGGCATATGGACACCTTAATTTTATTTCTCATATTGTAGAATTTTGTCATAGAAAGTCGCTCACAACCTACACGGCCCACAGAGCAAACAACGCACCAAAGCCGCTTTCTTCACGCCCTAGACAGTTTTATGGTTTGTTCTATATGGTCTTACTAATATTATTTCTCAGATTTGAGAAATTTCTCATAGAGGGTTGTTCAGATCCTACACGGCTCACAGAGCAAACAACGCAGCAAAGCCGCTTTCTCCAAGCTCAAAACAGTTTATGGTTTGTGGTATATGGTATTAATTTTATTTCTCGTATTGTAGAATTTCCTCATAGAAAGTCGCTCAGAACCTACACGGCGCACAGACCTAATAACGCACCAAAGCCGCTTTCATCAAGCTCAAAACAGTTTATGGTTTGTGGTGTATGGGCTTATGAACAGTATTTCTCAGACTTGAGAACTTTCCCATAGAGGGTCGTTAAGAACCTACACGGCGCACAGAGCAAACAACGCACCAAAGCCGCTTTCATCAAGCTCAAAACAGTTTATGGTTTGTGGTGTATGGGCTTATGAATATTATTTCTCAGACTTGAGAACTTTCCCATAGAGGGTCGTTAAGAACCTACACGGCGCACAGAGAAAACAACGCACCAAAACCGCTTACATCAAGCGCAAAACATTTTATGGTTTGTGGTATATGGGCTTATGAATATTATTTCACAGACTTGAGAACTTTCCCATAGAGGGTCGTTAAGAACCTACACGGCGCACAGAGAAAACAACGCACCAAAACCGCTTACATCAAGCGCAAAACATTTTATGGTTTGTGGTATATGGGCTTATGAATATTATTTCACAGACTTGAGAACTTTCCCATAGAGGGTCGTTAAGAACCTACACGGCGCACAGAGCAAACAACGCAGCAAAGCCGCTTTCGTCAAGCTCAAAACAGTTTATGGTTTGTGGTATATGGGCTTATGAATATTATTTCTGAGAATTGAGAACTTTCTCATAGAGGGTCTTTAGAACCGACACGGCGCACAGAGCAAACAACGCACCAAAGCCGCTTTCATCAAGCTTAAAACATTTTATGGTTTGTGGTATATGGGCTTATGAATATTATTTCACAGACTTGAGAACTTTCCCATAGAGGGTCGTTAAGAACCTACACGGCGCACAGAGCAAACAACGCGCTAAACCGCTTTCATCAAGCTCAAACATTTTATGGTTTGTGGTATATGGGCTTATGAATATTATTTCCCAGACTTGAGAACTTTCCCATAAAGGGTTGTTCAGAACCTACACGGCGCAGAGAGCAAACAACGCACCAAAGCCGCTTTCATCAAGCTCAAAACAGTTTATGGTTTGTGGTATATGGGCTTATGAATATTATTTCACAGACTTGAGAAATTTTCAATAGAGTGTAATTCAGAACCTACTCGGCGCACAGAGCAAACAACGCACCAAAGCCGCTTTCGTCAAGCTCAAAACCGTTTATGGTTTGTGGTATAATGGCTTATGAATATTATTTCTCAGACTTGAGAACTTTCTCGTAGAGGGTCGTTCAGAACTACACGGCGCACAGAGCAAACAACGCACCAAAGCCGCTTTCGTCAAGCTCAAAACAGTTTATGGTTTGTGGTATAATGGCTTATGAATATTATTTCTCAGACTTGAGAACTTTCCCATAGAGGGTCGTTCAGAACTACACGGCGCACAGAGCAAACAACGCACCAAAGCCGCTTTCGTCAAGCTCAAAACAGTTTATGGTTTGTGGTATAATGGCTTATGAATATTATTTCTCAGACTTGAGAACTTTCCCATAGAGGGTCGTTCAGAACTACACGGCGCACAGAGCAAACAACGCACCAAAGCCGCTTTCGTCAAGCTCAAAACCGTTTATGGTTTGTGGTATATTGGCTTATGAATATTATTTCTCAGACTTGAGAACTTTCCCATAGAGGGTCGTTCAGAACTACACGGCGCACAGAGCAAACAACGCACCAAAGCCGCTTTCGTCAAGCTCAAAACAGTTTATGCCTTGTGGTTTATGGGCTTATGAATATTATTTCTCAGACTTGAGAACTTTCCCGTAGAGGGTCGTTCAGAACTACACGGCGCACAGAGCAAACAACGCACCAAAGCCGCCTTCGTCAAGCTCAAAACCGTTTATGGTTTGTGGTATAATGGCTTATGAATATTATTTCTCAGACTTGAGAACTTTCCCGTAGAGGGTCGTTCAGAACTACACGGCGCACAGAGCAAACAACGCACCAAAGCCGCTTTCGTCAAGCTCAAAACAGTTTATGCCTTGTGGTTTATGGGCTTATGAATATTATTTCTCAGACTTGAGAACTTTCCCGTAGAGGGTCGTTCAGAACTACACGGCGCACAGAGCAAACAACGCACCAAAGCCGCTTTCGTCAAGCTCAAAACAGTTTATGGTTTGTGGTATAATGGCTTATGAATATTATTTCTCAGACTTGAGAACTTTCCCGTAGAATGTCGTTCAGAACTACACGGCGCACAGAGCAAACAACGCACCAAAGCCGCTTTCGTCAAGCTCAAAACAGTTTATCCCTTGTGGTTTATGGGCTTATGAATATTATTTCTCAGACTTGAGAACTTTCCCATAGAGGGTCGTTCAGAACCTACACGGCGCACTGAGCAAACAACGCACCAAAGCCGCTTTCGTCAAGTTCAAAACAGTTTATGGTTTGTGGTATATGGGCTTATGAATATTATTTCTGAGAATTGAGAACTTTCTCATAGAGGGTCTTTAGAACCGACACGGCGCACAAGAGCAAACAACGCACCAAAGCCGCTTTCATCAAGCTCAAAACAATTTATGGTTTGTGGTGTATGGGCTTATGAATAATATTTCTCAGACTTGAGAATTTTCCCATAGAGGGTCGTTCAGAGCCTACACGGCGCACAGAGCAAACAACGCACCAAAGCCGCTTTCGTCAAGCTCAAAACAGTTTATGGTTTGTGGTATAATGGCTTATGAATATTATTTCTCAGACTTGAGAACTTTCCCGTAGAGGGTCGTTCAGAACTACACGGCGCACAGAGCAAACAACGGACCAAAGCCGCTTTCATCAAGCTCAAAACAATTTATGGTTTGTGGTGTATGGTCTTATGAATAATATTTCTCAGACTTGAGAACTTTCCCATAGAGGGTCGTTCAGAACCTACACGGCGCACTGAGCAAACAACGCACCAAAGCCGCTTTCATCAAGCTCAAAACAGTTTATGCCTTGTGGTTTATGGGCTTATGAATATTATTTCTCAGACTTGAGAACTTTCCCATAGAGGGTCGTTCAGAACTACACGGCGCACAGAGCAAACAACGCACCAAAGCCGCTTTCATCAAGCTCAAAACAGTTTATGCCTTGTGGTTTATGGGCTTATGAATATTATTTCTCAGACTTGAGAACTTTCCCATAGAGGGTCGTTCAGAACCTACACGGCGCACTGAGCAAACAACGCACCAAAGCCGCTTTCGTCAAGCTCAAAACAGTTTATGGTTTGTGGTATATGGGCTTATGAATATTATTTCTCAGAATTGAGAACTTTCCCATAGAGGGTCGTTAGAACCGACACGGCGCACAGAGCAAACAACGCACCAAAGCCGCTTTCATCAAGCTCAAAACAGTTTATGGTTTGTGGTGTATGGGCTTATGAATATTATTTCTCAGACTTGAGAACTTTCCCATAGAGGGTCGTTCAGAACCGACACGGCGCACAGAGCAAACAACGCACCAAAGCCGCTTTCATCAAGCTCAAAACAGTTTATGGTTTGTGGTATATGGGCTTATGAATATTATTTCTCAGACTTGAGAACTTTCCATAGAGGGTCGTTCAGAACCTACACGGCGCACAGAGCAAACAACGCACCAAAGCCGCTTTCATCAAGCTCAAAACAGTTTATGGTTTGTGGTGTATGGGCTTACCTTAATATTATTTCTCAGACTTGAGAATTTTCTCATAGAGGGTCGTTCAGAACCTACACGGCGCACAGAGCAAACAACGCACCAAAGCCGCTTTCTTCAAGCTCAAGACAGTTTTATGGTTTGTTCTATATGGTCTTACTAATATTATTTCTCAGATTTGAGAAATTTCTCATAGAGGGTTGTTCAGATCCTACACGGCTCACAGAGCAAACAACGCAGCAAAGCCGCTTTCTCCAAGCTCAAAACAGTTTATGGTTTGTGGTATATGGTATTAATTTTATTTCTCGTATTGTAGAATTTCCTCATAGAAAGTCGCTCAGAACCTACACGGCGCACAGACCTAATAACGCACCAAAGCCGCTTTCATCAAGCTCAAAACAGTTTATGGTTTGTGGTGTATGGGCTTATGAACAGTATTTCTCAGACTTGAGAACTTTCCCATAGAGGGTCGTTAAGAACCTACACGGCGCACAGAGCAAACAACGCACCAAAGCCGCTTTCATCAAGCTCAAAACAGTTTATGGTTTGTGGTGTATGGGCTTATGAATATTATTTCTCAGACTTGAGAACTTTCCCATAGAGGGTCGTTAAGAACCTACACGGCGCACAGAGAAAACAACGCACCAAAACCGCTTACATCAAGCGCAAAACATTTTATGGTTTGTGGTATATGGGCTTATGAATATTATTTCACAGACTTGAGAACTTTCCCATAGAGGGTCGTTAAGAACCTACACGGCGCACAGAGAAAACAACGCACCAAAACCGCTTACATCAAGCGCAAAACATTTTATGGTTTGTGGTATATGGGCTTATGAATATTATTTCACAGACTTGAGAACTTTCCCATAGAGGGTCGTTAAGAACCTACACGGCGCACAGAGCAAACAACGCAGCAAAGCCGCTTTCGTCAAGCTCAAAACAGTTTATGGTTTGTGGTATATGGGCTTATGAATATTATTTCTGAGAATTGAGAACTTTCTCATAGAGGGTCTTTAGAACCGACACGGCGCACAGAGCAAACAACGCACCAAAGCCGCTTTCATCAAGCTTAAAACATTTTATGGTTTGTGGTATATGGGCTTATGAATATTATTTCACAGACTTGAGAACTTTCCCATAGAGGGTCGTTAAGAACCTACACGGCGCACAGAGCAAACAACGCGCTAAACCGCTTTCATCAAGCTCAAACATTTTATGGTTTGTGGTATATGGGCTTATGAATATTATTTCCCAGACTTGAGAACTTTCCCATAAAGGGTTGTTCAGAACCTACACGGCGCAGAGAGCAAACAACGCACCAAAGCCGCTTTCATCAAGCTCAAAACAGTTTATGGTTTGTGGTATATGGGCTTATGAATATTATTTCACAGACTTGAGAAATTTTCAATAGAGTGTAATTCAGAACCTACTCGGCGCACAGAGCAAACAACGCACCAAAGCCGCTTTCGTCAAGCTCAAAACCGTTTATGGTTTGTGGTATAATGGCTTATGAATATTATTTCTCAGACTTGAGAACTTTCTCGTAGAGGGTCGTTCAGAACTACACGGCGCACAGAGCAAACAACGCACCAAAGCCGCTTTCGTCAAGCTCAAAACAGTTTATGGTTTGTGGTATAATGGCTTATGAATATTATTTCTCAGACTTGAGAACTTTCCCATAGAGGGTCGTTCAGAACTACACGGCGCACAGAGCAAACAACGCACCAAGCCGCTTTCGTCAAGCTCAAAACAGTTTATGGTTTGTGGTATAATGGCTTATGAATATTATTTCTCAGACTTGAGAACTTTCCCATAGAGGGTCGTTCAGAACTACACGGCGCACAGAGCAAACAACGCACCAAAGCCGCTTTCGTCAAGCTCAAAACCGTTTATGGTTTGTGGTATATTGGCTTATGAATATTATTTCTCAGACTTGAGAACTTTCCCATAGAGGGTCGTTCAGAACTACACGGCGCACAGAGCAAACAACGCACCAAAGCCGCTTTCGTCAAGCTCAAAACAGTTTATGCCTTGTGGTTTATGGGCTTATGAATATTATTTCTCAGACTTGAGAACTTTCCCGTAGAGGGTCGTTCAGAACTACACGGCGCACAGAGCAAACAACGCACCAAAGCCGCCTTCGTCAAGCTCAAAACCGTTTATGGTTTGTGGTATAATGGCTTATGAATATTATTTCTCAGACTTGAGAACTTTCCCGTAGAGGGTCGTTCAGAACTACACGGCGCACAGAGCAAACAACGCACCAAAGCCGCTTTCGTCAAGCTCAAAACAGTTTATGCCTTGTGGTTTATGGGCTTATGAATATTATTTCTCAGACTTGAGAACTTTCCCGTAGAGGGTCGTTCAGAACTACACGGCGCACAGAGCAAACAACGCACCAAAGCCGCTTTCGTCAAGCTCAAAACAGTTTATGGTTTGTGGTATAATGGCTTATGAATATTATTTCTCAGACTTGAGAACTTTCCCGTAGAATGTCGTTCAGAACTACACGGCGCACAGAGCAAACAACGCACCAAAGCCGCTTTCGTCAAGCTCAAAACAGTTTATCCCTTGTGGTTTATGGGCTTATGAATATTATTTCTCAGACTTGAGAACTTTCCCATAGAGGGTCGTTCAGAACCTACACGGCGCACTGAGCAAACAACGCACCAAAGCCGCTTTCGTCAAGTTCAAAACAGTTTATGGTTTGTGGTATATGGGCTTATGAATATTATTTCTGAGAATTGAGAACTTTCTCATAGAGGGTCTTTAGAACCGACACGGCGCACAAGAGCAAACAACGCACCAAAGCCGCTTTCATCAAGCTCAAAACAATTTATGGTTTGTGGTGTATGGGCCTTATGAATAATATTTCTCAGACTTGAGAATTTTCCCATAGAGGGTCGTTCAGAGCCTACACGGCGCACAGAGCAAACAACGCACCAAAGCCGCTTTCGTCAAGCTCAAAACAGTTTATGGTTTGTGGTATAATGGCTTATGAATATTATTTCTCAGACTTGAGAACTTTCCCGTAGAGGGTCGTTCAGAACCTACACGGCGCACAGAGCAAACAACGCACCAAAGCCGCTTTCATCAAGCTCAAAACAGTTTATGGTTTGTGGTGTATGGGGTTCTTAATATTATTTCCCAGATTTGAGAACTTTCCCATAGAGGGTCGTTGAGAACCGACACGGCGCACAGAGCAAACAACGCACCAAAGCTGCATTCATCAAGTTCAAAACAGTTTTTGGTTTGTGGTATATGGGCTTATGAATATTATTTCTCAGAATTGAGAACTTTCTCATAGAGGGTCTTTAGAACCGACACGGCGCACAGAGCAAACAACGCACCAAAGCCGCTTTCATCAAGCTCAAAACAATTTATGGTTTGTGGTGTATGGGCTTATGAATATTATTTCTCAGACTTGAGAATTTTCCCATAGAGGGTCGTTCAGAGCCTACACAGCGCACAGAGCAAACGACGCACCAAAGCCGCTTTCATCAAGCTCAAAACATTTTATGGTTTGTGGTATAAGGGCTTACGAATATTATTTCTCAGACTTGAGAACTTTCTCATAGAGGGTCGTTCAGAACCGACTCCGCGCACAGAGCAAACAACGCACCAAAGCCGCTTTCATCAAGCTCAAAATTGTTTATGGTTTGCGGTGTATGGGCTTATTAATAATATTTCTCAGACTTGAGAACTTTCTCATAGAGGTTCGTTAAGAACCTACACGGCGCACAGAGCAAACAACGCACTAAAGCCGCTTTCATCAAGCTCAAACATTTTATGGTTTGTG
>JARKHS020015873.1:0-36678 GCA_030143305.2 Amblyomma americanum
TGGCGTCCGGGGCAGCTGCTTTTTATAGCCTCGGAGTCGAGGGCAAGAAGGAACGGCTTGGGATGAGGCGCCCGATACGGCGAC
Organism: Amblyomma americanum; assembly: GCA_030143305.2. Taxonomy (NCBI): domain Eukaryota; kingdom Metazoa; phylum Arthropoda; class Arachnida; order Ixodida; family Ixodidae; genus Amblyomma; species Amblyomma americanum. Next base: position 85 of record JARKHS020015873.1, read on the forward strand.
GCTTGGACATGTTCAGACGTGACGTGCGCGTCCGCCGGGCCGGCGCCGGTCAGACCTCCTCGCCTCCCAGTTGGGGAGCTCCTCTCCCCGGCTGCCGCGCTTTGACAAGCGTGGGCACCAACATGCACACACACACACGCACACACGACGACACGTGGCATTGAAACCTGCCTGGACGCGCTTGGCGGGAGGCGTTACGGCAGCACTGAACGGGCCCAAAATGACCGCCACTTTGAACGAAGCCCCGGCGTCCGTTGCATCCGCGCCGGCTATACCGCGCGTCGTAGGCGAAACGTAACAGACCGCCCCGCCGGGGGAAGGAGATCCCGATGGTCAGGGGACTGCATCCGCTGTCCAGAGGGATGTCGCTCGATGATGCTCGTAATCGAAACCGGTCGTCCCTCGGCGTTGCTTGAGCGCAGCGCACAGAGAAGGCCTCGTTCTCAGGTTCAGGATCACACAGGACACTGCAAAGTCACTTCGGGAGAGTTGCCATTTTTGTGCTCGTTCCCAGCAAGCGTTAGAACTACGCCGAAACGCAACCGCTCAGTTAGCAAGTACGAGACAACCCTCACTAAGCTCTGCCAGGCTCTTTCCCCTTTTATACTACTGCCTAGTTCCTTACAGTAGCCAAGCAGCACTCAGAACGCGTCCACAAATTGGAAAATTGCACTAGAAAGCACATAATCACTTTGAAACACTAAACAAAAGCATTATGTTAAAAATCCTGCCTCAGGAAGAAAACATCAGTAACAAACAACTTTGAGGCGGATTCCTACGTTAGGGGCTTCGACTTAAGCCATCGGCGTTACCGTTGAGACTCCCCTTTTTGTAACGCACCTCAAAGGAATATTGTTGCAAAGCGAGGCTCCAGCGCAGGAGGCGGCCATTTTTGGGAGAGATGGTCTGCAGCCATTGGAGAGGGCAGTGATCCGTCTCAATGATAAACCTCGAGCCGGCTAGGTAGCATGAAAATTTCTGAACGGCCCACACGAGACACGCACTCTTTCTCGGTGGCGCTGTACGCCTGCTCACGACAGGTCAGCTTACGACTAGCATACAGGACGGGGTGTTCCACTTCTCCATTGTCCCTTTGGCACAGTACAACGCCCATGCCTCGCTCACTAGCATCGCACTGAACAACGAACCCTTTTGTGTAGTCTGGCGATCGTAGCACAGGCTGGCTTGTTAGGGCGCTCTTTAGGGCGCTAAAAGCTCTTTCCTTTGTCTCGCCCCAGACGACTGTTTGGGGCTCTGTTTTTCTTAAAGCATCCGTCAGGGGAGCCGCGATATCGGAGTACCTGGGGATGTACCTCTGATAGTAGCCGGCGACACCTAAGAACGACCGAATATCGGTCTTCGTGCGCGGTTGCGGGAAGTCTCGCACAGCGGCCACCTTTATTTCAGAGGGGCGGCGACGACCCTGTCCAATCAAGTGACCGAGGTAGACAACCTCGGCCTGTGCTAATTGGCACTTGGGAGCCTTGACTGTCAAGCCCGCTTCGCGCAGGCGGGTTAGCACTGCCCGCAAGTGTGCCATATGCTCAGACCAGGATGCGGAGAATATCGCTACGTCGTCTAAATACGGTAAAGCGAATTCTTCCTGTCCCCGCAACACTTTGTCCATGAGGCTTGAAAAGCAGTATGGCGCGTTCTTCAAACCAAAACTCGAAACTTTAGGACGGAATGTTCCCATTGGTGAAATGAACGCCGCATACCGGCTAGCCTCTTCTGTAAGTGGAACCTGCCAATAACCCCTGACAAGATCTAGGGTGGAAATAAACTGAGCGCTACTAACTTTCTCAAGGCGCTCCTCGATGTTAGGGATCGGATAAATTTGATCCTTAGTGATGGAATTAAGCCTGCGGTAGTCGACGCAAGGACGAGGTTCCTTGCCCGGTACCTCAACTAAAATCAAAGGGGAGGTATAATCACTCTCACCCGCCTCAATAACACCCAGCTGTAGCATTTTCTTTACCTCAGCCTCCATAATATCGCGCTGGCGGGGTGACACCCGGTACGCCTTGGATCGTACTGGCTCTGGGGAGGTAAGTTCTATATCATGAGTAAGGACAGAAGTCCTACCAGGCCTCTCAGAGACCTGACCTTGAAACTCTTGTAAGAGTTGGTGTAGTTCGGTTTTCTGCTCAGCCGACAGCGGTGCTTTAATGATTAAGTCACTAATGACCTGATCAGTGTCTTCCCTGTTCGTCACTGAGCCTAGTCTCGGAAGCTCGACCGGAAGCTCTTCGGGAACGTTTACCATCATACACACCACTGCTTCCCGTTGTCTATAGGGTTTGAGCAGATTACAGTGGTAAACTTGCTGTGCTTTCCGTTTTCCTGGCAGACTCACCACGTAGTTAACGTCCGACAGTTTTTGAACAATCCGTGCTGGGCCCTCCCACTGCACGTCGAGTTTGTTTTTTAGCGATGTGCGCAATATCATTACCTCATCGCCCACCTCAAAACGACGGGCCCTGGCTGTCCGATCATAATAAACCTTGGCCCTCTGCTGGGCCTTTGCCATTGCTTCACCTGACAACTCCTGTGCCCTTCTTAAGCGTTCGAGGAGACTAAGCACGTACTCGACCACGACTGGATCGTCGCCCCTGCCTTCCCACGAGTCTCGAAGCATGCGAAGCGGAGACCGCAGCGAGCGACCGTACACCAGCTCAGCTGGCGAAAACCCCGTAGCCGCATGCGGCGCGGTCCTTAATGCAAACATCACCCCAGGCAGACACAGCTCCCAATAACTTTGTTGTTGAAAACACAATGCTCTCAACACGCGCTTCATGACGGAGTGGAGCTTCTCAACGGAATTCGACTGTGGGTGGTACACTGAGCTGTGTAACAGCTTTACCCCACACCTTTCGAGAAAGGGTGTCGTCAAAGCGCTAGTAAACACTGTGCCCTGATCTGACTGGATTTCCGCAGGAAAACCAACTCGCGCAAATATGGACAGTAGTGCATTGACTATCTCAACTGAGCTGAGTTCTTTAAGCGGCACTGCTTCAGGGAACTTTGTCGCTGGGCAGATCACAGTCAAAATGTGTCTGTACCCCATGGCTGTTACCGGCAGAGGTCCCACTGTATCAATAACGAGCCGTCTAAAAGGCTCCGTAATGATAGGTACCAACTTCAACGGCGCCCTCGATTTGTCCCCTGGTTTGCCCACCCGCTGACAGGTGTCACATGTCCTCACAAAGTGTTCTACGTCACGAAAACACCCTGGCCAATAGTACTCTTGCAAGAGACGGTCCTTAGTCTTCTTAACTCCTAGGTGTCCGGACCACGAACCGCCATGCGACAAACGCAACAGATCCTGACGGTAACACTGAGGCACGATCAGCTGATCGAACTCCACTCCTCTGCGGTCTAGATACTTCCGGTACAGGACCCCACCTCTTTCCACAAAACGAGCATTTTTCTTGGCGATACCTTCCTTGACATTGCAGCGCATGTTTTCTAGGCTGCCATCCTTTTTTTGCTCGGCTATCAAAGCCGACCGGCTGACTTTTAGTAACCTATTAAGTCCATCGGACGTAGGCGCGATGAGCAAATCTGCAGATAGCTCTTCTAACTTTCCCGTGTCGGGCATTTCCTCTCCAGTACCTGGTGCCTTCAACGCTACAGGCTCAATTTTATTCAGTTCGGACGTGCTCTGAATATCAGCTTGCTGCGCCTCCGACCCTTTCTCATTGTTCGACAACGTCGGCCCCGCAACTACCGCCTTTGCAGCGAGCTCCCGAACTCTCGATCTGGTTAAGGCCTGAACGCTAGCCTCACCAAACAAAAGCCCCTTCTCGCGCAGGAGGTGATCGGACCTGTTCAAAAATAGGTACGGGTACTGGGGGGACAGCATAGATGACACTACGGCCTCCGTCTCAATTGCTCCGAAAGGTCCTTCAATAAGCACTTTTGCTACGGGCAGACACACGCTATGAGCTTCCAAGGCTTGCTTGATCCATGCGCACTCGCCCGTGAACATATCGGGTTCTACGTAAGAGGGGTGAACTACATCCATTGTAGCTGCGGAATCACGAAGCACTCGGCACTCTTTCCCGTTCACGAGGAAGTCTCGCATGTAAGGCTCGAGAAGCTTCATGTTCTCGTCAGTGCTACATAATGACAAACACACGACTTTTCTTTTTGTTTCTGGACACTGCGCCGAAGTGACCCGGCTTCTGGCACGTATAACACACGCGCGCTTGCCTCCTCTCGAAGCGCTTTCTGCGTTCGGCTTCTGCCGCCGCCGTCTCCTTACGTTCGGTCGGACTGCTTTCACTCGCATCCGCACTACGTGTGTCCCCCCTTGCTCTCATGGGTGTGAACTTCGGCCTCTCAGACTTGGAGCCAAATTCACCCTTTTGACCGTCCTTAGCTCCGCGAGCCCGACGCGTCACAAACTCCTCGGCTAGCTCGGCGGCTTTAGCCACTGTACTAACGTCTGGCCTATCCAAGACCCAGTACCGCACGTTCTCAGGTAACCGACTATAAAACTGTTCTAGCCCGAAACACTGCAGAATTTTCTCGTGGTCACCAAACACTTTCTCTTCTTTGAGCCACTCCTGCATATTTGACATAAGCCTGTAGGCAAACTCTGTATATGACTCGCTTCTGCTTTTTTCATTTTCCCGAAACTTCCGACGGAACGCCTCCGCTGACAGCCTGTACTTTTTTAGCAGACTCGATTTCACTTGGTCGAAATCCTCTGCCTCCTCTCTCTTCAAGCGAGCGACTACGTCGGCCGCCTCGCCGGGTAACAAAGTGAGCAAGCGCTGTGGCCACGTTTCCCGAGAGAACCCCTGCTTCTCGCACGTTCGCTCAAAGTTAACCAGAAACAAACCAATGTCCTCTCCAAGCTTAAACGGCCGCATCAGGTCAGTCATTTTGAACGATACTCGTTCTCCTGCACCGTGTGCCTGACTTCCATTACGAGCACGTTCCATCTCTACCTCGAGACGCTTCATTTCCAAAGCGTGTTGACGGTCGCGCTCTTCTTTATGTTCGCGCTCGTCTTTCTCTTTTTGCTCTTTACGTTCGCGCTCCTCTTTTTCTTTTTTCTCCCTCTCCTCAATGGTCTCAAGGCATTCCGACAGCTCGTCATCCTCAGCCTCCAACTCAAGAATAGCCCTTAGCAGTTCTGGTTTTCTGAGTTTGTCTGAGACATCCAGACCCAACTCTCTTGCAAGCTCCAGCAATTTCGGTTTGCGCAACGACTTCAAATACATGGCTGCTCCGAATGCTGCTTTCTCTACTGCCTACAATTGTCTTGCCGCAAACTAACCCGGCAGCAACGACAACACAATTACCAGCTCTGTTTCTGACACTAACAAAAGCCTGGCAAAACTCAGAAGAAGAAAGTCCCGCACTCACCAAACCTCGCAGCCAAGAATTCAGCGCAGTCGTTCCGCTGCAGGCAACCAGTCATCACACAGGGCTCGTTGCACTGCTCCCGGATGGTCGTTGTGCTGCTCAGCATACAGTTGACGGCATATCTTCGCTGCTGGCCTCCGTTGTCGGGATCTCACCGCTGGCAACCAGTTGTTGCAAATGGGTTGCAAGCCCCAAGGGTAGCGTTGGCCTGGCGGCCTGGGGCAAAGCTGGAAACATCCGAAGGTCCCGGTAAAGGATGAGTCGACTGGCAACAGAACAACTTGTTTATTCTGGCATCGCAAAAGAGCAGCCGGTCAGGGCGACCACGTTACTCGAAGGAAGAAATCGAAGTTCTCTCTGGCGTCCGGGGCAGCTGCTTTTTATAGCCTCGGAGTCGAGGGCAAGAAGGAACGGCTTGGGATGAGGCGCCCGATACGGCGACGCTTGGACATGTTCAGACGTGACGTGCGCGTCCGCCGGGCCGGCGCCGGTCAGACCTCCTCGCCTCCCAGTTGGGGAGCTCCTCTCCCCGGCTGCCGCGCTTTGACAAGCGTGGGCACCAACATGCACACACACACACGCACGCACGACGACACGTGGCATTGAAACCTGCCTGGACGCGCTTGGCGGGAGGCGTTACGGCAGCACTGAACGGGCCCAAAATGACCGCCACTTTGAACGAAGCCCCGGCGTCCGTTGCATCCGCGCCGGCTATACCGCGCGTCGTAGGCGAAACGTAACATAGGGTAGGCGGCAGAGGTGGGCGAGAGCCGTGTACCGGTGACTGCTTCAGCATAGGTGAGCGGCGCTGCCACAGGAGGAGGTGGGGGACTGGATGGCAGAACTGCAGCGACCTGCTCCTGAATAGCAAGACGGATAGTGGGCGTGAGAGATGGCGCCAGGTCGTGCGGAGGGCAGACGGGGTCGGGAAGGTGATGCAGCAGAGAAAGCTGGCGAGCGATCTCTTCGCGGATGAAGTCTTTAACCTGCTGCATGAACAGGGAGTGCTCAGCAGACGAGCCACCAAGGGCCAAGCCAGCAAGACCCCCCGCAGGCGCGCCGGACTGCCGCGTAGATGCGCGTTGCTTGCGGAGTTCGTCGAAGCTTTGGCACAGCTGGATGACGGTAGCGACGGAGGTGGGGTACTTCGCCAGCAGCATCTGGAAAGCGTCATCGGCTATGCCTTTAAGTATGTGGTTGACTTTATCCCCTTCGGACATGGAGGGGTTGACACGCTTGCACAGGTCAACGATGTCGTCGATGTAGCTTGTGAACGTCTCGGAAGGGAGGTGAGATCGAGCACGAAGACGTTGCTCGGCGCGAAGCTTCCGGACGGCGGGGCGGCCGAAAACGTCGGCGAAGCTCGTTTTAAAGGACGACCAGGTGGGAAGATCGGCCTCATGGTTGCGAAACCATAGGTTGGCAACGTCCGTTAGGTAGAAGAGGACGTTGCTAAGTTTCACGGAATCGTCCCACCGATTGTAAGTGCTGATGCGCTCATAGGAGGCCAGCCAATCGTCGACGTCTTGGTCATCGGTGCCACTAAATGGAGAAGGGTCACGCTGGCGCTGCACCCCGTGACAGAGTACGGTGGCAGGGATTGGCTGCGATGGTTCACTCGGACCTTCCGGCATGGTGGCGGAGACGAGGAGCGTTCCACTTCGAAGTTCCAGGATGAGGACCAGGACGGGAACCGAGGCACCTCCACCAAGTGTCAAGGCGTTTATTTGAAGCACAGGTCGGTTGGTCTTGGTTGACCGGCGACACGACGGGCACACTCACAGGCGTCGTTCAAAAAACCCAGCTGCACTTCGTCTGCTTCTTCGTTGTCCCGCTTGAACTCGTCCGCTTCTTCGCTGCGCTGCGCCTGTCGGTCCCATTACAATTTATTTATTTATTTATTTATTATTAAATTTCTAGTGCCAATCAATTGGTTTTAAAGAAAATTATTTATAAAGCAGCAGAAAAAACAACCATGCCGCCGGTGGGATCAGAACCCATGACCTCCGAATATCACGCGATATCGAGCGCAGAAACCACCTTCTAGAACAACCTAGGTCATTCTCGGCACGCTGTGTCATCGGCACCGGAACTAAGGGGGGAGGGTACCACTTTGGCGCGCACGAGGATACCCCCTTTCCGTCGACAACAAGCAAAAACTTCTCCAACATTCAATAAAAATGGATGCCTCGCGCGGCCATGCCCCCGTGGCGCCGCGCCGGCGAGCTGAGTAAAAACTTACGCAACCCCCGGGGTTCCTTCCCCTATGTTTTTTGTTTTATTTTACCGCACGCGGGCGCGATTGCTTACGCGCAGCGCCGAGTTTTTCGAAGATGCGCCGAATTTTGTTACAGCGTTATGCTACAATCTAAGCGATTTTTCGTCCTGCTGTAGGAAAAGTGCGCCCCTTCGGAGACGAACAGCGTTGCGAGAACCGTTAGTCCTTCTCGAGGCTAAATTTAGAAAGGATTAACGTTTAGTCTAACCGTTAGTTGACCGTGTGGAATAACTCTGAGTTCAAAAGGAGCGACTTGTAGGTGCAACAGTTTATCCAAAGAGAAAAGCTCAAGAGAAAAAAAATTCTATGCTCACCGGCTTTAGGAAGCAGTATAAAACCCAGCTCAAAACCAGACATATCCAGGGAACAAAGCTCTAGAACTAGCAAGAACAGAACCATGCACAAATTTTTAGTAAGCAAAATTAAATGCAATTCAAAAGAAGACACGCCCAGACAACAAAGCACTAGATCGGAGGCAAGGCTTAGCACATCACCAAGGGTTGATGCCACTGGGGTTCGAAGAGTTGAAGACCACCGCTGCAATCAATTCTGCCTTCTGAATACGTGAATTATAGTACATGAATCATAGAAAATAGGCAAGTGTTGCCCAGTCGCGATTTCTCGAATATATTGCTATTATTCGTGCAGTGAGTGGCTGTTTTGTTGTCATACGATTCCACAGCAGACAATGATAAATATTAAAGCATAAACGACACGTTCGTGAGAGTGTTCTTCGTCAGAAAAAATGTGATTGAGCCGTGTGGGCACGGACGCAGCGTGCTACGCAGCCGGCGCTACCGTGATCGCCACTGCGTTCACTTGTCTTCCGGCGCCGTCTTTTCTTCGCCGCCGCTTCGAGTACATGGTCTGGGTGTTGCCGCGGAGCACAGTGATACTGCTATTGCGCCGAGCGGCGTATAGTGAACCGTGCCGCGACGGCGACTAGCCGTTTGGCACTTGAGTGCACCGGTGCACTGCCAGACAGTCTAAAGCCATGCACTATCATGAGCAATATCAGCACGGACACGGGAGCGCTTGGCAGATAGCCTCAAACCCTCCTTGTGGCGATGCACGGCGACCGCTTTTCGCAACACTATGGGAAGGGTTCTCCTGAATTGCCAGCTTCTGAGAAACACGCGAACGCACCTCTCTTCCCACTTTGTTTCCGAAAGCGGCCGCCACCTATCGCTGCAAGCAGTGGTTGAGGCTATCTGGCACGCGCTCCTTAGTTCCTGCTCATATTGCTCATGACATCGCTTACAGCTACGAAATGAAACTGCGTATATCTTTTGCGTGCTGCACGCAACTCACCTTCATATGTTTCAAAAAGCGTCGTATATATGTCGCCGCATTATCAGTTGTCGATCGCTCCGGTGCCACTCAGCCTGTGTTGTCGCAGCAGCAGTCTTGGATTCCGCACGGATAGCGACAGTACTCTTCTTCATGAGCAACCCGATATCGTTATTTCTTCACTTGCTGCGAACTTTGGCGGAATTCGACTGCACAAGGCCAGAATGTTTAAGTAGCAAACATGCAGTCAAAGTTGGTTACTTACAGTGGAGCAGGGAACAAGACCGAGAACTTCAAATGATGTCGGCCGTCCCTCCATTCGTCTCTTTGATACCGAGGTCTACGCATTTAGGCCTTGAAATCTGCAGAGGCTGCCTCGTGCAACAGTAGGTCCTTTCGTTGACCTAACTTCGTCTCCGAGCACAAGAAATCGTCATTACTCCAGAAAGGAAGAAAAATCGATTGGAGTATAACTGCACGGTGTACATTTCTTGAGAAAATACCGTGCTTAAACAGAAGGGGACATGACGTTTCGGTGCCATAACCAGCGAAAAACCGAGAATAAGTCAAGAAAAGTGCTGAAAAAGCACCCGATATATCTAGTCCAGCACCTCCAGTCCTCGTTTCTTATGCGCTGGTTTACATGGGATCATGCAGCAACTGTCCATAATCAGCATCATGAACAAAACAATACTGGTTGTCCCTTCGCAACTGGTCTTCGTTTATTTTTTACCCCATGTAAGTTCAACGCGCAAACGCAACTGAAGAAAAGCAAACGAAGGCCCCAAAGCGCTCTGCATTGTGGAAAGTCTCTCATGCGCGAAAGGTTGGTTGGCTTATTGCATGGACGCTGACTACTGCCTTTTTAAGTTGCATTTTCTTCACTCCAGAAAACTAAAAGCCATATAGTTTTTTTGCCATTTCCTGGAACGTCTGCGAAATGAAAGAATCACGGACTCATGTACTCTGCGATGTCAGTGCACGTTAAAGAACCCCAGGTGGTCGAAATTTCCGGAGCCCTTCACTACGGCGTCCCTCATAGCCGAATAAACCAATAAAAGATCCAAAGTCTTTCCACTGGTTTAATATAAACCACTAGAACTACTTTTTGTTCACGCGGAACGAAAGACAGCTCATTTGTAGACAAGAGTTTAATCATTGCTACTCACAGTGCTGTGTCCACGTGCGTTCGAACGAGCATGTCTGGCTGCATTGAACGATACAAGATATGTTGGTCACGCACCTCTCGTGTTGGCTTGATGATCAGTAAAAATGCCATTTGCAGCAAATTGGGATCAGGTCAAACCTCGGCACGGAAATGGGATTAGCTACACTGGCTGCAGATGAGACACATGTGTTGCCTCACTGTGACCTTGTACGCACGGTGTTGGCTATACGGACGCCGCAGAAGCATGTGACAATGTGTCAGATTCAAAGATTCTTGAAGACATAGAAGGTCTGGTTCTTTCCTTGCAGAATATCTAAAGTTGCGCACAATCTGCTTAACGACAAAATATTCTCTACTCGGCTTAGTGGAGAATAAATCGCAATTACACTTCAAATAGTGGAGCGTCAGAAGGCTCAGTCTTCGTAACTTTGCTATTTATTATGGCTTTCATACTCTTTGCTTGGAAATTAGGAGAAATACCACATGTACAGTTCATGATTTACGCAGCTGATGTGATAAGGTTCACTCATATACATACTGAGACCCGGATCCTTAATTTGTAGGAGTCTTAAACAGACTGGAATTGTACGTCCACGAAGCCACCTAGAATTGTCGCTACAAAAGTACAACTACATTCACGTGGCCAACAATAACAGAAGAAATGAATTGCAGGCCGCAAAGTTCGCGATCAAGATTGGTAACAGCACATTACAAGATGGCGACGAGCTGAGGATGGTTGGGCTAGACATATATGTCAGGCAAAGGAACACAATGGCTCCATAGGACAAAGAAAGTAGCACCAAGTACGTTTCACTTGATCAAGCGCATCTCATCTAAAGCTGGAGAGCCAAAACCGAGAAGGCCGGACATCTTGTACTCTCAGTACTTCAACCCAGAATACTTTACCAGGCTCAGTTCCATCGACTGGCAAGATGACAATGCGCCGCGCTAGAAGCAGCAAAAAAGAACGCAGTGAGCACCATCAGGACTATGCCAAAACTCAGGTCCAGCCCGATTCTTCAAGAATATGCGCATTTGAACACATGTACTGAAATAATTGAACAGCGAAAGGCAAGAAACCATCGCAAGAAAAAGTACCGTACGCCCGTTGCAGCTGCATACAATGAGGTGACAAAACAGCCACCAAAAATGATAGACCCCAATACTGCTATAACTACAAACAAGAATACCAAACCCCATCGTAGAGCAAGGCCGACAACTCAACGGGTAGCTGATTAAGTCCGCGGACGTGTATAGCTTATACGGAGGCGTCGGTCTTTGAAATGTGATTAACAACAGCGACTACTGGCCTACCGATTTTTAGGTAATCACATATCGGGAATACGTCTCGGACAATCCGGGTTCGCTTGTGATGGAGCTCTACTATACGCGTGATGCGATGGGTTGTATAAACATAGCGTCTACCATTTGCTTCAGGGAAACTAATTGGGAAAATTGTTTTTTTGAGGCAAAAATATGGCTTTTTCACCATACGATTACCCGCGTTGGAGCGCGCCAAACAGCCGATGAACCGTTTTAAATAGTAAGCTGGTTAACTAATTTTTAGTAATAAACTCTGTAACTACTAGAGTCAGGCGCCTAGTTGCAATTACATATTTGTAGCTGATCGTTAGTAATAGCTATAGTAGTTTTTAGAACCGACAAGGCGCACAGAGCAAACAACGCACCAAAGCCGCTTCCATCAAGCTCAAAACAGTTTATGGTTTGTGGTATATGGGCATATGGATATTATTTCTCAGACTTGAGAACTTTCCCATAGAGGGCCGTCCAGACTCTACACGGCGCACAGAGCAAACAACGCACCATAGCCGCTTTTGTCAAGCTCAAAACAGTTTATTGTTTGCGGTATATGGGCTTATTAATAATATTTCTCAGACTTGAGAACTTTCTCATAGAGGGTCGTTAAGAACCGACACGGCGCACAGAGCAAACAACTCACCAAAGCCGCTTTCATCAAGCTCAAAACAGTTTATGGTTTGTGGTATATGGAATTATGAATATTATTTGTCAGACTTGAGAACTTGCCATAGAGGGTCGTTCAGAACCTACACGGCGCACAGAGCAAACAACGCACCAAAACAGCTTACATCAAGCGCAAAACATTTTATGGTTTGTGGTATATGGGCTTATGAATATTATTGCTCAGACTTCAGAACTTTCTCATAGAGGGTCGTTCAGAACCGACACGACGCACAGAGCAAACAACGCACCAAAGCCGCTTTCATCAAGCTCAAAACAGTTTATGGTTTGTGGTATAATGGCTTATGAATATTATTTCACAGACTTGAGAACTTTCCTGTAGAGGGTCGTTCAGAACTACACGGCCCACAGAGCAAACAACGCACCAAAGCCGCTTTCTTCGCGCCCTAGACAGTTTTATGGTTTGTTCTAAATGGTCTTACTAATATTATTTCTCAGATTTGAGAAATTTCTCATAGAGGGTTGTTCAGATCCTACACGGCTCACAAAGCAAACAACGCAGCAAAGCCGCTTTCTCCAAGCTCAAAACAGTTTATGGTTTGTGGTATATGGTATTAATTTTATTTCTCGTATTGTAGAATTTTCTCATAGAAAGTCGCTCAGAACCTACACGGCGCACAGAGCTAACAACGCACCAAAGCCGCTTTCATCAAAGCTCAAAACAGTTTATGGTTTGTGGCGTATGGGCTTATGAATATTATTTCTCAGACTTGAGAACTTTCTCATAGAGGGTCGTTAAGAACCTACACGGCGCACAGAGAAAACAACGCACCAAAGCCGCTCTCATCAAGCTCAAAACAGTTTATTGTTTGCGGTGTATGGGCTTATTATTAATATTTCTCAGACTTGAGAACTTTCTCATAGACGGTCGTTCAGAAGCGACATGGCGCACAGAGCATACAACACACCAAAGCCGCTTTCATCAAGCTCAAAATAGTTTATGGTTTGTGGTATATGGGCTTATGAATATTATTTCTCAGACTTGAGAACTTTCCCATAAAGGGTTGTTCAGAACCTACACGGCGCACAGAGCAAACAACGCACCAAAACCGCTTACATCAAGCCCAAAACATTTTGTGGTTTGTGGTATAATGGCTTATGAATATTATTTCTCAGACTTCACAACTTTCCCGTAGAGGGTCGTTCAGAACTACACGGCGCACAGAGCAAACAACGCACCAAAGCCGCTTTCATCAAGCTCAAAACAGTTTATGCCTTGTGGTTTATGGGCTTATGAATATTATTTCTCAGACTTGAGAACTTTCCCATAAAGGGTTGTTCAGAACCTACACGGCGCACAGAGCAAACAACGCACCAAAACCGCTTACATCAAGCCCAAAACATTTTATGGTTTGTGGTATAATGGCTTATGAATATTATTTCTCAGACTTCACAACTTTCCCGTAGAGGGTCGTTCAGAACTACACGGCGCACAGAGCAAACAACGCAGCAAAGCCGCTTTCGTCAAGCTCAAAACAGTTTATGGTTTGTGGTATATGGGCTTATGAATATTATTTCTGAGAATTGAGAACTTTCTCATAGAGGGTCTTTAGAACCGACACGGCGCACAGAGCAAACAACGCACCAAAGCCGCTTTCATCAAGCTTAAAACATTTTATGGTTTGTGCTGTATGGGCTTATGAATATTATTTCTCAGACTTGAGAATTTTCCCATAGAGGGTCGTTCAGAACCTACACGGCGCACACAGCAAACAACGCGCTAAACCGCTTTCATCAAGCTCAAACATTTTATGGTTTGTGGTATATGGGCTTATGAATATTATTTCTCAGACTTGAGAACTTTCCCATAAAGGGTTGTTCAGAACCTACACGGCGCAGAGAGCAAACAACGCACCAAAGCCGCTTTCATCAAGCTCAAAACAGTTTATGGTTTGTGGTATATGGGCTTATGAATATTATTTCACAGACTTGAGAAATTTTCAATAGAGTGTAATTCAGAACCTACACGGCGCACAGAGCAAACAACGCACCAAAGCCGCTTTCGTCAAGCTCAAAACCGTTTATGGTTTGTGGTATAATGGCTTATGAATATTATTTCTCAGACTTGAGAACTTTCCCGTAGAGGGTCGTTCAGAACTACACGGCGCACAGAGCAAACAACGCACCAAAGCCGCTTTCGTCAAGCTCAAAACAGTTTATGCCTTGTGGTTTATGGGCTTATGAATATTATTTCTCAGACTCGAGAACTTTCCCATAGAGGGTCGTTCAGAACCTACACGGCGCACTGAGCAAACAACGCACCAAAGCCGCTTTCGTCAAGTTCAAAACAGTTTATGGTTTGTGGTATATGGGCTTATGAATATTATTTCTGAGAATTGAGAACTTTCTCATAGAGGGTCTTTAGAACCGACACGGCGCACAAGAGCAAACAACGCACCAAAGCCGCTTTCATCAAGCTCAAAACAATTTATGGTTTGTGGTGTATGGGCTTATGAATAATATTTCTCAGACTTGAGAATTTTCCCATAGAGGGTCGTTCAGAGCCTACACGGCGCACAGAGCAAACAACGCACCAAATCCGCTTTCGTCAAGCTCAAAATAGTTTATGGTTTGTGGTATAATGGCTTATGAATATTATTTCTCAGACTTGAGAACTTTCCCGTAGAGGGTCGTTCAGAACTACACGGCGCACAGAGCAAACAACGGACCAAAGCCGCTTTCATCAAGCTCAAAACAATTTATGCCTTGTGGTTTATGGGCTTATGAATATTATTTCTCAGACTTGAGAACTTTCCCATAGAGGGTCGTTCAGAACCTACACGGCGCACAAGAGCAAACAACGCACCAAAGCCGCTTTCATCAAGCTCAAAACAATTTATGGTTTGTGGTGTATGGGCTTATGAATAATATTTCTCAGACTTGAGAATTTTCCCATAGAGGGTCGTTCAGAGCCTACACGGCGCACAGAGCAAACAACGCACCAAAGCCGCTTTCGTCAAGCTCAAAACAGTTTATGGTTTGTGGTATAATGGCTTATGAATATTATTTCTCAGACTTGAGAACTTTCCCGTAGAGGGTCGTTCAGAACTACACGGCGCACAGAGCAAACAACGGACCAAAGCCGCTTTCATCAAGCTCAAAACAATTTATGCCTTGTGGTTTATGGGCTTATGAATATTATTTCTCAGACTTGAGAACTTTCCCATAGAGGGTCGTTCAGAACCTACGCGGCGCACAGAGCAAACAACGCACCAAAGCCGCTTTCGTCAAGCTCAAAACAGTTTATGGTTTGTGGTATAATGGCTTATGAATATTATTTCTCAGACTTGAGAACTTTCCCGTAGAGGGTCGCTCAGAACCGACAAGGCGCACAGAGCAATCAACGCACCAAAGCCGCTTTCATCAAGCTCAAAACAGTTTATGGTTTGTGGTGTTTGGGGTTCTTAATATTATTTCCCAGATTTGAGAACTTTCCCATAGAGGGTCGTTGAGAACCGACACGGCGCACAGAGCAAACAACGCACCAAAGCTGCTTTCATCAAGTTCAAAACAGTTTATGGTTTGTGGTTTATGGGCTTATGAATATTATTTCTCAGACTTGAGAACTTTCCCGTAGAGGGTCGTTCAGAACTACACGGCGCACAGAGCAAACAACGCACCAAAGCCGCTTTCGTCAAGCTCAAAACAGTTTATGGTTTGTGGTATAATGGCTTATGAATATTATTTCTCAGCCTTGAGAACTTTCCCGTAGAGGGTCGTTCAGAACTACACGGCGCACAGAGCAAACAACGCACCAAAGCCGCTTTCGTCAAGCTCAAAACAGTTTATGCCTTGTGGTTTATGGGCTTATGAATATTATTTTTCAGACTTGAGAACTTTCCCATAGAGGGTCGTTCAGAACCTACACGGCGCACTGAGCAAACAACGCACCAAAGCCGCTTTCGTCAAGTTCAAAACAGTTTATGGTTTGTGGTATATGGGCTTATGAATATTATTTCTGAGAATTGAGAACTTTCTCATAGAGGGTCTTTAGAACCGACACGGCGCACAGAGCAAACAACGCACCAAAGCCGCTTTCGTCAAGCTCAAAACAGTTTATGGTTTGTGGTATAATGGCTTATGAATATTATTTCTCAGACTTGAGAACTTTCCCGTAGAGGGTCGTTCAGAACTACACGGCGCACAGAGCAAACAACGGACCAAAGCCGCTTTCATCAAGCTCAAAACAATTTATGCCTTGTGGTTTATGGGCTTATGAATATTATTTCTCAGACTTGAGAACTTTCCCATAGAGGGTCGTTCAGAACCTACACGGCGCACAGAGCAAACAACGCACCAAAGCCGCTTTCGTCAAGCTCAAAACAGTTTATGGTTTGTGGTATAATGGCTTATGAATATTATTTCTCAGACTTGAGAACTTTCCCGTAGAGGGTCGCTCAGAACCGACAAGGCGCACAGAGCAATCAACGCACCAAAGCCGCTTTCATCAACCTCAAAACAGTTTATGGTATGTGGTGTATGGGGTTCTTAATATTATTTCCCAGATTTGAGAACTTTCCCATAGAGGGTCGTTGAGAACCGACACGGCGCACAGAGCAAACAACGCACCAAAGCTGCTTTCATCAAGTTCAAAACAGTTTATGGTTTGGGGTATATGGGCTTATGAATATTATTTCTCAGAATTGAGAACTTTCTCATAGAGGGTCTTTAGAACCGACACGGCGCACAGAGCAAACAACGCACCAAAGCCGCTTTCATCAAGCTCAAAACAATTTATGGTTTGTGGTGTATGGGCTTATGAATATTATTTCTCAGACTTGAGAATTTTCCCATAGAGGGTCGTTCAGAGCCTACACGGCGCACAGAGCAAACAACGCACCAAAGCCGCTTTCATCAAGCTCAAAACATTTTATGGTTTGTGGTGTATGGGCTTATGAATATTATTTCTCAGACTTGAGAATTTTCCCATAGAGGGTCGTTAGAACCGACACGGCGCACAGAGCAAACAACACACCAAAGCCGCTTTCATCAAGCTCAAAACTTTTTATGGTTTGTGGTGTATGGGCTTATGAATATCATTTCTCAGACTTTAGAACTTTCCCATAGAGTTCCTTTCAGAACCTACACGGCGCACAGAGCAAACAAAGCACCAAAGCCGCTTTCATCAAGCTCAAAACAGTTTATGGTTTGTGGTATATGAGCTTACGGATATTATTTCTCAGACTTGAGAACTTTCCCATAGAGGGTCGTCCAGACCCTACACGGCGCACAGAGCAAAACAACGCACCAAAGCCGCTTTCATTAAGCTCAAAACAGTTTATGGTTTGTGGTATATGGGCTTATGAATATTATTTCTCACACTTGAGAACTTTCCCATAGAGGGTCGTTCAGAACCTACACGGCGCCCCGAGCAAACAACGCACCAAAGCAGCATTCGTCAAGCTCAAAACAGTTTATGGTTTGTGGTATAAGGGCTTATGAATATTATTTCTCAGACTTGAGAACTTTCTCATAGAGGGTCGTTCAGAACCGACTCCGCGCACAGAGCAAACAACGCACCAAAGCCGCTTTCATCAAGCTCAAAATTGTTTATGGTTTGCGGTGTATGGGCTTATTAATATTATTTCTCAGACTTGAGAACTTTCTCATAGAGGGTCGTTAAGAACCTACACGGCGCACAGAGCTAACAACGCTCTAAAGCCGCTTTCATCAACCTCAAACATTTTATGGTTTGTGTTATATGGGCTTATGAATATTATTGCTCTGACTTGAGAACTTTCTCATAGAGGGTCGTTAGAACCTACACGGCGCACAGAGAAAACAACGCACCAAAGCCGCTTTCATCAAGCTCAAAACATTTTGTGGCTTGTGGTGTATGGGCTTATGAATATTATTTCCCAGATTTGAGAACTTTTCCATAGAGGGTCGTTCAGAACCGACTCCGCGCACAGAGCAAACAACGCACCAAAGCCGCTTTCATCAAGCTCAAAATTGTTCATGGTTTGCGGTGTATGGGCTTATTAATATTATTTCTCAGACTTGAGAACTTTCTCATAGAGGGTCGTTAGAACCTACACGGCGCACAGAGAAAACAACGCACCAAAGCCGTTTTCATCAAGCTCAAAACATTTTGTGGTTTGTGGTATATGGGCATATGAATATTATTTCTCAGACTTGAGAACTTTCCCATAGAGGGCCGTTCAGAACCTAGACGGCGCACAGAGCAAACAACGCACCAAAGCCGCTTTCATCAAGCTCAAAACAGTTTATGCTTTGTGGTATATGGGCATATGGATATTATTTCTCAGACTTGAGAACTTTCCCATAGAGGGCCGTCCAGACCCTACACGGCGCACAGAGCAAACAACGCACCAAAGCCGCTTTTGTCAAGCTCAAAACAGTTTATGGTTTGTGGTATATGGGCTTATGAATATTATTTATCACACTCAAGAACTTTTCCATAGAGGGTCGTTCAGAACCGACACGCCGCACAGAGCAAACAATGCACCAATGCGCTTTCATCAAGATCAAAACAGTTTATGGTTTGCGGTATATGGGATTATGAATATTATTTATCAGAGTTGAGAACTTTCTCATAGAGGGTCGTTCAGAACCTACACGGCGCACAGAGCAAACAACGCACCAAAGCCGCTTTCATCAAGCTCAAAACAGTTTATGGTTTGTGGTATATTGGCTTATGGATATTATTTCTCAGACATGAGAACTTTCCCATAGAGGGTCGTCCAGACCCTACACGGCGCACAGAGCAAAACAACGCACCAAAGCCGCTTTCATTAAGCTCAAAACAGTTTATGGTTTGTGGTATATGGGCTTATGAATATTATTTCTCACACTTGAGAACTTTCCCATAGAGGGTCGTTCAGAACCTACACGGCGCCCCGAGCAAACAACGCACCAAAGCCGCATTCGTCAAGCTCAAAACAGTTTATGGTTTGTGGTATAAAGGCTTATGAATATTATTTCTCAGACTTGAGAACTTTCTCATAGAGGGTCGTTCAGAACCGACTCCGCGCACAGAGCAAACAACGCACCAAAGCCGCTTTCATCAAGCTCAAAACAGTTTATGCTTTGTGGTATATGGGCATATGGATATTATTTCTCAGACTTGAGAACTTTCCCATAGAGGGCCGTCCAGACCCTACACGGCGCACAGAGCAAACAATGCACCAATGCGCTTTCATCAAGATCAAAACAGTTTATGGTTTGCGGTGTATGGGCTTATTAATATTATTTCTCAGACTTGAGAACTTTCTCATAGAGGGTCGTTAGAACCTACACGGGGCACAGAGAAAACTACGCACCAAAGCCGTTTTCATCGAGCTCAAAACATTTTGTGGTTTGTGGTATATGGGCATATGAATATTATTTCTCAGACTTGAGAACTTTCCCATAGAGGGCCGTTCAGAACCTAGACGGCGCACAGAGCAAACAACGCACCAAAGCCGCTTTCATCAAGCTCAAAACAGTTTATGCTTTGTGGTATATGGGCATATGGATATTATTTCTCAGACTTGAGAACTTTCCCATAGAGGGCCGTCCAGACCCTACACGGCGCACAGAGCAAACAACGCACCAAAGCCGCTTTTGTCAAGCTCAAAACAGTTTATGGTTTGTGGTATATGGGCTTATGAATATTATTTATCAGACTCAAGAACTTTTTCATAGAGGGTCGTTCAGAACCGACACGCCGCACAGAGCAAACAATGCACCAATGCGCTTTCATCAAGATCAAAACAGTTTATGGTTTGTGGTATATGGGATTATGAATATTATTTATCAGAGTTGAGAACTTTCTCATAGAGGGTCGTTCAGAACCTACACGGTGCACAGAGCAAACAACGCACCAAAGCCGCTTTCATCAAGCTCAAAACAGTTTATGGTTTGTGGTATATTGGCTTATGGATATTATTTCTCAGACATGAGAGCTTTCCCATAGAGGGTCGTTAAGAACCTACACGGCGCACAGAGCAAACAACGCACCAAAGCCGCTCTCATCAAGCTCAAAACAGTTTATTGTTTGCGGTGTAGGGGCTTATTAATAATATTTCTCAGACTTGAGAACTTTCTCATAGAGGGTCGTTAAGAACCGACACGGCGCACAGAGCAAACAACGCGCTAAACCGCTTTCATCAAGCTCAAAACAGTTTATGGTTTGTGGTATATGGAATTATGAATATTATTTCTCAGACTTGAGAACTTTCCCGTAGAGGGTCGCTCAGAACCGACAAGGCGCACAGAGCAATCAACGCACCAAAGCCGCTTTCATCAACCTCAAAACAGTTTATGGTATGTGGTGTATGGGGTTCTTAATATTATTTCCCAGATTTGAGAACTTTCCCATAGAGGGTCGTTGAGAACCGACACGGCGCACAGAGCAAACAACGCACCAAAGCTGCTTTCATCAAGTTCAAAACAGTTTATGGTTTGGGGTATATGGGCTTATGAATATTATTTCTCAGAATTGAGAACTTTCTCATAGAGGGTCTTTAGAACCGACACGGCGCACAGAGCAAACAACGCACCAAAGCCGCTTTCATCAAGCTCAAAACAATTTATGGTTTGTGGTGTATGGGCTTATGAATATTATTTCTCAGACTTGAGAATTTTCCCATAGAGGGTCGTTCAGAGCCTACACGGCGCACAGAGCAAACAACGCACCAAAGCCGCTTTCATCAAGCTCAAAACATTTTATGGTTTGTGGTGTATGGGCTTATGAATATTATTTCTCAGACTTGAGAATTTTCCCATAGAGGGTCGTTAGAACCGACACGGCGCACAGAGCAAACAACACACCAAAGCCGCTTTCATCAAGCTCAAAACTTTTTATGGTTTGTGGTGTATGGGCTTATGAATATCATTTCTCAGACTTTAGAACTTTCCCATAGAGTTCCTTTCAGAACCTACACGGCGCACAGAGCAAACAAAGCACCAAAGCCGCTTTCATCAAGCTCAAAACAGTTTATGGTTTGTGGTATATGAGCTTACGGATATTATTTCTCAGACTTGAGAACTTTCCCATAGAGGGTCGTCCAGACCCTACACGGCGCACAGAGCAAAACAACGCACCAAAGCCGCTTTCATTAAGCTCAAAACAGTTTATGGTTTGTGGTATATGGGCTTATGAATATTATTTCTCACACTTGAGAACTTTCCCATAGAGGGTCGTTCAGAACCTACACGGCGCCCCGAGCAAACAACGCACCAAAGCAGCATTCGTCAAGCTCAAAACAGTTTATGGTTTGTGGTATAAGGGCTTATGAATATTATTTCTCAGACTTGAGAACTTTCTCATAGAGGGTCGTTCAGAACCGACTCCGCGCACAGAGCAAACAACGCACCAAAGCCGCTTTCATCAAGCTCAAAATTGTTTATGGTTTGCGGTGTATGGGCTTATTAATATTATTTCTCAGACTTGAGAACTTTCTCATAGAGGGTCGTTAAGAACCTACACGGCGCACAGAGCTAACAACGCTCTAAAGCCGCTTTCATCAACCTCAAACATTTTATGGTTTGTGTTATATGGGCTTATGAATATTATTGCTCTGACTTGAGAACTTTCTCATAGAGGGTCGTTAGAACCTACACGGCGCACAGAGAAAACAACGCACCAAAGCCGCTTTCATCAAGCTCAAAACATTTTGTGGCTTGTGGTGTAGGGGCTTATGAATATTATTTCCCAGATTTGAGAACTTTTCCATAGAGGGTCGTTCAGAACCGACTCCGCGCACAGAGCAAACAACGCACCAAAGCCGCTTTCATCAAGCTCAAAATTGTTCATGGTTTGCGGTGTATGGGCTTATTAATATTATTTCTCAGACTTGAGAACTTTCTCATAGAGGGTCGTTAGAACCTACACGGCGCACAGAGAAAACAACGCACCAAAGCCGTTTTCATCAAGCTCAAAACATTTTGTGGTTTGTGGTATATGGGCATATGAATATTATTTCTCAGACTTGAGAACTTTCCCATAGAGGGCCGTTCAGAACCTAGACGGCGCACAGAGCAAACAACGCACCAAAGCCGCTTTCATCAAGCTCAAAACAGTTTATGCTTTGTGGTATATGGGCATATGGATATTATTTCTCAGACTTGAGAACTTTCCCATAGAGGGCCGTCCAGACCCTACACGGCGCACAGAGCAAACAACGCACCAAAGCCGCTTTTGTCAAGCTCAAAACAGTTTATGGTTTGTGGTATATGGGCTTATGAATATTATTTATCACACTCAAGAACTTTTCCATAGAGGGTCGTTCAGAACCGACACGCCGCACAGAGCAAACAATGCACCAATGCGCTTTCATCAAGATCAAAACAGTTTATGGTTTGCGGTATATGGGATTATGAATATTATTTATCAGAGTTGAGAACTTTCTCATAGAGGGTCGTTCAGAACCTACACGGCGCACAGAGCAAACAACGCACCAAAGCCGCTTTCATCAAGCTCAAAACAGTTTATGGTTTGTGGTATATTGGCTTATGGATATTATTTCTCAGACATGAGAACTTTCCCATAGAGGGTCGTCCAGACCCTACACGGCGCACAGAGCAAAACAACGCACCAAAGCCGCTTTCATTAAGCTCAAAACAGTTTATGGTTTGTGGTATATGGGCTTATGAATATTATTTCTCACACTTGAGAACTTTCCCATAGAGGGTCGTTCAGAACCTACACGGCGCCCCGAGCAAACAACGCACCAAAGCCGCATTCGTCAAGCTCAAAACAGTTTATGGTTTGTGGTATAAAGGCTTATGAATATTATTTCTCAGACTTGAGAACTTTCTCATAGAGGGTCGTTCAGAACCGACTCCGCGCACAGAGCAAACAACGCACCAAAGCCGCTTTCATCAAGCTCAAAACAGTTTATGCTTTGTGGTATATGGGCATATGGATATTATTTCTCAGACTTGAGAACTTTCCCATAGAGGGCCGTCCAGACCCTACACGGCGCACAGAGCAAACAATGCACCAATGCGCTTTCATCAAGATCAAAACAGTTTATGGTTTGCGGTGTATGGGCTTATTAATATTATTTCTCAGACTTGAGAACTTTCTCATAGAGGGTCGTTAGAACCTACACGGCGCACAGAGAAAACAACGCACCAAAGCCGTTTTCATCAAGCTCAAAACATTTTGTGGTTTGTGGTATATGGGCATATGAATATTATTTCTCAGACTTGAGAACTTTCCCATAGAGGGCCGTTCAGAACCTAGACGGCGCACAGAGCAAACAACGCACCAAAGCCGCTTTCATCAAGCTCAAAACAGTTTATGCTTTGTGGTATATGGGCATATGGATATTATTTCTCAGACTTGAGAACTTTCCCATAGAGGGCCGTCCATACCCTACACGGCGCACAGAGCAAACAACGCACCAAAGCCGCTTTTGTCATGCTCAAAACAGTTTATGGTTTGTGGTATATGGGCTTATGAATATTATT
Source organism: Amblyomma americanum (assembly GCA_030143305.2). Classification (NCBI taxonomy): domain Eukaryota; kingdom Metazoa; phylum Arthropoda; class Arachnida; order Ixodida; family Ixodidae; genus Amblyomma; species Amblyomma americanum. Next base: position 23,622 of record JARKHS020015873.1, read on the forward strand.
TATCAGACTCAAGAACTTTTTCATAGAGGGTCGTTCAGAACCGACACGCCGCACAGAGCAAACAATGCACCAATGCGCTTTCATCAAGATCAAAACAGTTTATGGTTTGTGGTATATGGGATTATGAATATTATTTATCAGAGTTGAGAACTTTCTCATAGAGGGTCGTTCAGAACCTACACGGCGCACAGAGCAAACAACGCACCAAAGCCGCTTTCATCAAGCTCAAAACAGTTTATGGTTTGTGGTATATTGGCTTATGGATATTATTTCTCAGACATGAGAGCTTTCCCATAGAGGGTCGTTAAGAACCTACACGGCGCACAGAGCAAACAACGCACCAAAGCCGCTCTCATCAAGCTCAAAACAGTTTATTGTTTGCGGTGTACGGGCTTATTAATAATATTTCTCAGACTTGAGAACTTTCTCATAGAGGGTCGTTAAGAACCGACACGGCGCACAGAGCAAACAACGCGCTAAACCGCTTTCATCAAGCTCAAAACAGTTTATGGTTTGTGGTATATGGAATTATGGATATTATTTCTCAGACTTGAGAACTTTCCATAGAGGGTCGTTCAGAACCTACACGGCGCACAGAGAAAACAACGCACCAAAGCCGCTTTCATCAAGCTCAAAACATTTTGTGGCTTGTGGTGTATGGGCTTATGAATATTATTTCCCAGATTTGAGAACTTTCCCATAGAGGGTCGTTGAGAACCGACACGGTGCACAGAGCAAACAACGCACCAAAGCTGCTTTCATCAAGTTCAAAACAGTTTATGGTTTGTGGTATATGGGCTTATGAATATTGTTTCTCAGACTTGAGAAATTTCCCATAGAAGGTCGTTAGAAGCGACACGGCCCACAGAGCAAACAACACACCAATGCCGCTTTCATCAAGTTTAAAACATTTTATGGTTTGTGGTGTATGGGCATATGAATATTATTTCTCAGACTTGAGAACTTTCCCATAGAGGGCCGTTCAGAACCTACACGGCGCACAGATCAAACAACGCACCAAAGCCGCTTTCATCAAGCTCAAATTAGTTTATGGTTTGTGGTACATGGGCTTATGAATATTATTTCTCAGACTTGAGAACTTTCCCATAGAGGGTCATTCAGAACCTACACGGCGCAGAGAGCAAACAACGCACCAAAGCCGCTTTCATCAAGCTCAAAACAGTTTATGGTTTGCGGTGTATGGGCTTATTAATATTATTTCTCAGACTTGAGAACTTTCTCATAGAGGGTCGTTAGAACCGACACGGCGCACAGAGCAAACAACGCACAAAAGCCGCTTCCGTCAAGCTCAAAACAGTTTATGGTTTGTGGTATATGGGCTTATGAATATTATTTCTGAGAAGTGAGAACTTTCCCATAGAGGGTCGCTCAGAACCGACAAGGCGCACAGAGCAATCAACGCACCAAAGCCGCTTTCATCAAGCTCAAAACAGTTTATGGTTTGTGGTGTATGGGCTTATTAATATTATTTCTCAGACTTGAGAACTTTCTCATAGAGGGTCATTCAGAACCTACACGGCGCAGAGAGCAAACAACACACCAAAGCCGCTTTCATCAAGCTCAAAACAGTTTATGGTTTGCGGTGTATGGGCTTATTAATATTATTTCTCAGACTTGAGAACTTTCTCATAGAGGGTCGTTAGAACCGACACGGCGCACAGAGCAAACAACGCACAAAAGCCGCTTCCGTCAAGCTCAAAACAGTTTATGGTTTGTGGTATATGGGCTTATGAATATTATTTCTGAGAAGTGAGAACTTTCCCATAGAGGGTCGCTCAGAACCGACAAGGCGCACAGAGCAATCAACGCACCAAAGCCGCTTTCATCAAGCTCAAAACAGTTTATGGTTTGTGGTGTATGGGCTTATTAATATTATTTCCCAGACTTGAGAACTTTCCCATAGAGGGTCATTCAGAACCTACACGGCGCAGAGAGCAAACAACACACCAAAGCCGCTTTCATCAAGCTCAAAACAGTTTATGGTTTGTGGTGTATGGGCTTATGAATAATATTTCTCAGACTTGAGAATTTTCCCATAGAGGGTCGTTCAGAACCTACACGGCGCACAGAGCAAACAACGCGCTAAACCGCTTTCATAAAGCTCAAACATTTTATCGTTTGTGGTATATGGACTTATGAATATTATTTCTCAGACTTGAGAAATTTCCCATAGAGGGTCGATAGAACCGACACGGCGCACAGAGCAAACAACACAATAAAAAAGCCGCTTTCATCAAGCTCAAAACTTTTTATGGTTTGTGGTGTATGGGCTTATGAATATCATTTCTCAGACTTGAGAACTTTCCCATAGAGGGCCGTTCAGAACCTACACGGCGCACAGAGCAAACAAAGCACCAAAGCCGCTTTCATCAAGCTCAAAACAGTTTATGGTTCGTGGTATATGAGCTTATGGATATTATTTCTCACACTTGAGAACATTCCCATAGAGGGTCGTTCAGAACCTACACGGCGCCCCGAGCAAACAACGCACCAAAGCCGCTTTCGTCAAGCTCAAAACAGTTTATGGTTTGTGGTATAAGGGCTTATGAATATTATTTCTCAGACTTGAGAACTTTCTCATAGATGGTCGTTCGGAACCGACTCCGCGCACAGAGCAAACAACGCACCAAAGCCGCTTTCATCAAGCTCAAAACTGTTTATGGTTTGCGGTGTATGGGCTTATTAATATTATTTCTCAGACTTGAGAACTTTCTCATAGAGGGTCGTTAGAACAGACACGGCGCACAGAGCAAACAACGCACCAAAGCCGCTTTCATCAAGCTCAAAACAATTTATGGTTTGTGGTGTATGGGCTTATGAATAATATTTCTCAGACTTGAGAATTTTCCCATAGAGGGTCGTTCAGAGCCTACACGGCGCACAGAGCAAACAACGCACCAAAGCCGCTTTCATCAAGCTCAAAACATTTTATGGTTTGTGGTGTATGGGCTTATGAATATTATTTCTAAGACTTGAGAATTTTCCCATAGAGGGTCGTTCAGAACCTACACGGCGCACAGAGCAAACAACGCGCTAAACCGCTTTCATAAAGCTCAAACATTTTATCGTTTGTGGTATATGGACTTATGAATATTATTTCTCAGACTTGAGAAATTTCCCATAGAGGGTCGATAGAACCGACACGGCGCACAGAGCAAACAACACAATAAAAAAGCCGCTTTCATCAAGCTCAAAACTTTTTATGGTTTGTGGTGTATGGGCTTATGAATATCATTTCTCAGACTTGAGAACTTTCCCATAGAGGGCCGTTCAGAACCTACACAGCGCACAGAGCAAACAAAGCACCAAAGCCGCTTTCATCAAGCTCAAAACAGTTTATGGTTCGTGGTATATGAGCTTATGGATATTATTTCTCACACTTGAGAACATTCCCATAGAGGGTCGTTCAGAACCTACACGGCGCCCCGAGCAAACAACGCACCAAAGCCGCTTTCGTCAAGCTCAAAACAGTTTATGGTTTGTGGTATAAGGGCTTATGAATATTATTTCTCAGACTTGAGAACTTTCTCATAGATGGTCGTTCGGAACCGACTCCGCGCACAGAGCAAACAACGCACCAAAGCCGCTTTCATCAAGCTCAAAACTGTTTATGGTTTGCGGTGTATGGGCTCATTAATATTATTTCTCAGACTTGAGAACTTTCTCATAGAAGGTCGTTAAGAACCTACACGGCGCACAGAGCAAACAACGCACTAAAGCCGCTTTCATCAAGCTCAAAACAGTTTATGGTTTGTGGTAAAGGGCTTATTAATATTTCTCAGACTTGAGAACTTTCTCATAGAGGGTTGTTAGAACCGACACGGCGCACAGAGCAAACAGCGCACCAAAGCCGCATTCATCAAGCTCAACACATTTTATGGTTTGTGGTGTATGGGCTTATGAATATTATTTCTCAGACTTGAGAACTTCCCACAAAGGGTCGTTCAGAACCTACACGGCGCACAGAGCTAACAACGCTCTAAAGCCGCTTTCATCAACCTCAAACATTTTATGGTTTGTGGTATATGGGCTTATGAATATTATTTCTCAGACATGAGAAATTTCCCATAGAAGGTCGTTAGAAGCGACACGGCGCACAGAGCAAACAACACACCAATGCCGCTTTCATCAAGCTCAAAACATTTTATGGTTTGTGGTGTATGGGCATATGAATATTATTGCTCAGACTTCAGAACTTTCTCATAGAGGGTCGTTCAGAACCGACACGACGCACAGAGCAAACAACGCACCAAAGCCGCTTTCATCAAGCTCAAAACAGTTTATGGTTTGTGGTATATGGGCATATGGATATTATTTCTCAGACTTGAGAACTTTCCCATAGAGGGCCGTCCAGACCCTACACGGCGCACAGAGCAAACAACGCACCAAAGCCGCTTTCATCAAGCTCAAAACAGTTTATGGTTTGTGGTATATTGGCTTATGGATATTATTTCTCAGACTTGAGAGCTTTCCCATAGAGGGTCGTTAAGAACCGACACGGCGCACAGAGCAAACAACTCACCAAAGCCGCTTTCATCAAGCTCAAAACAGTTTATGGTTTGTGGTATATGGAATTATGAATATTATTTCTCAGACTTGAGAACATTCCATAGAGGGTCGTTCAGAACCTACACGGCGCACAGAGCAAACAACGCACCAAAGCCGCTTTCATCAAGCTCAAAACAGTTTATGGTCTGTGGCATATGGACACCTTAATTTTATTTCTCATATTGTAGAATTTTGTCATAGAAAGTCGCTCACAACCTACACGGCCCACAGAGCAAACAACGCACCAAAGCCGCTTTCTTCACGCCCTAGACAGTTTTATGGTTTGTTCTATATGGTCTTACTAATATTATTTCTCAGATTTGAGAAATTTCTCATAGAGGGTTGTTCAGATCCTACACGGCTCACAGAGCAAACAACGCAGCAAAGCCGCTTTCTCCAAGCTCAAAACAGTTTATGGTTTGTGGTATATGGTATTAATTTTATTTCTCGTATTGTAGAATTTCCTCATAGAAAGTCGCTCAGAACCTACACGGCGCACAGACCTAATAACGCACCAAAGCCGCTTTCATCAAGCTCAAAACAGTTTATGGTTTGTGGTGTATGGGCTTATGAACAGTATTTCTCAGACTTGAGAACTTTCCCATAGAGGGTCGTTAAGAACCTACACGGCGCACAGAGCAAACAACGCACCAAAGCCGCTTTCATCAAGCTCAAAACAGTTTATGGTTTGTGGTGTATGGGCTTATGAATATTATTTCTCAGACTTGAGAACTTTCCCATAGAGGGTCGTTAAGAACCTACACGGCGCACAGAGAAAACAACGCACCAAAACCGCTTACATCAAGCGCAAAACATTTTATGGTTTGTGGTATATGGGCTTATGAATATTATTTCACAGACTTGAGAACTTTCCCATAGAGGGTCGTTAAGAACCTACACGGCGCACAGAGAAAACAACGCACCAAAACCGCTTACATCAAGCGCAAAACATTTTATGGTTCGTGGTATATGGGCTTATGAATATTATTTCACAGACTTGAGAACTTTCCCATAGAGGGTCGTTAAGAACCTACACGGCGCACAGAGCAAACAACGCAGCAAAGCCGCTTTCGTCAAGCTCAAAACAGTTTATGGTTTGTGGTATATGGGCTTATGAATATTATTTCTGAGAATTGAGAACTTTCTCATAGAGGGTCTTTAGAACCGACACGGCGCACAGAGCAAACAACGCACCAAAGCCGCTTTCATCAAGCTTAAAACATTTTATGGTTTGTGGTATATGGGCTTATGAATATTATTTCACAGACTTGAGAACTTTCCCATAGAGGGTCGTTAAGAACCTACACGGCGCACAGAGCAAACAACGCGCTAAACCGCTTTCATCAAGCTCAAACATTTTATGGTTTGTGGTATATGGGCTTATGAATATTATTTCCCAGACTTGAGAACTTTCCCATAAAGGGTTGTTCAGAACCTACACGGCGCAGAGAGCAAACAACGCACCAAAGCCGCTTTCATCAAGCTCAAAACAGTTTATGGTTTGTGGTATATGGGCTTATGAATATTATTTCACAGACTTGAGAAATTTTCAATAGAGTGTAATTCAGAACCTACTCGGCGCACAGAGCAAACAACGCACCAAAGCCGCTTTCGTCAAGCTCAAAACCGTTTATGGTTTGTGGTATAATGGCTTATGAATATTATTTCTCAGACTTGAGAACTTTCTCGTAGAGGGTCGTTCAGAACTACACGGCGCACAGAGCAAACAACGCACCAAAGCCGCTTTCGTCAAGCTCAAAACAGTTTATGGTTTGTGGTATAATGGCTTATGAATATTATTTCTCAGACTTGAGAACTTTCCCATAGAGGGTCGTTCAGAACTACACGGCGCACAGAGCAAACAACGCACCCAAGCCGCTTTCGTCAAGCTCAAAACAGTTTATGGTTTGTGGTATAATGGCTTATGAATATTATTTCTCAGACTTGAGAACTTTCCCATAGAGGGTCGTTCAGAACTACACGGCGCACAGAGCAAACAACGCACCAAAGCCGCTTTCGTCAAGCTCAAAACCGTTTATGGTTTGTGGTATATTGGCTTATGAATATTATTTCTCAGACTTGAGAACTTTCCCATAGAGGGTCGTTCAGAACTACACGGCGCACAGAGCAAACAACGCACCAAAGCCGCTTTCGTCAAGCTCAAAACAGTTTATGCCTTGTGGTTTATGGGCTTATGAATATTATTTCTCAGACTTGAGAACTTTCCCGTAGAGGGTCGTTCAGAACTACACGGCGCACAGAGCAAACAACGCACCAAAGCCGCCTTCGTCAAGCTCAAAACCGTTTATGGTTTGTGGTATAATGGCTTATGAATATTATTTCTCAGACTTGAGAACTTTCCCGTAGAGGGTCGTTCAGAACTACACGGCGCACAGAGCAAACAACGCACCAAAGCCGCTTTCGTCAAGCTCAAAACAGTTTATGCCTTGTGGTTTATGGGCTTATGAATATTATTTCTCAGACTTGAGAACTTTCCCGTAGAGGGTCGTTCAGAACTACACGGCGCACAGAGCAAACAACGCACCAAAGCCGCTTTCGTCAAGCTCAAAACAGTTTATGGTTTGTGGTATAATGGCTTATGAATATTATTTCTCAGACTTGAGAACTTTCCCGTAGAATGTCGTTCAGAACTACACGGCGCACAGAGCAAACAACGCACCAAAGCCGCTTTCGTCAAGCTCAAAACAGTTTATCCCTTGTGGTTTATGGGCTTATGAATATTATTTCTCAGACTTGAGAACTTTCCCATAGAGGGTCGTTCAGAACCTACACGGCGCACTGAGCAAACAACGCACCAAAGCCGCTTTCGTCAAGTTCAAAACAGTTTATGGTTTGTGGTATATGGGCTTATGAATATTATTTCTGAGAATTGAGAACTTTCTCATAGAGGGTCTTTAGAACCGACACGGCGCACAAGAGCAAACAACGCACCAAAGCCGCTTTCATCAAGCTCAAAACAATTTATGGTTTGTGGTGTATGGCCTTATGAATAATATTTCTCAGACTTGAGAATTTTCCCATAGAGGGTCGTTCAGAGCCTACACGGCGCACAGAGCAAACAACGCACCAAAGCCGCTTTCGTCAAGCTCAAAACAGTTTATGGTTTGTGGTATAATGGCTTATGAATATTATTTCTCAGACTTGAGAACTTTCCCGTAGAGGGTCGTTCAGAACTACACGGCGCACAGAGCAAACAACGGACCAAAGCCGCTTTCATCAAGCTCAAAACAATTTATGGTTTGTGGTGTATGGTCTTATGAATAATATTTCTCAGACTTGAGAACTTTCCCATAGAGGGTCGTTCAGAACCTACACGGCGCACTGAGCAAACAACGCACCAAAGCCGCTTTCATCAAGCTCAAAACAGTTTATGCCTTGTGGTTTATGGGCTTATGAATATTATTTCTCAGACTTGAGAACTTTCCCATAGAGGGTCGTTCAGAACTACACGGCGCACAGAGCAAACAACGCACCAAAGCCGCTTTCATCAAGCTCAAAACAGTTTATGCCTTGTGGTTTATGGGCTTATGAATATTATTTCTCAGACTTGAGAACTTTCCCGTAGAGGGTCGCTCAGAACCGACAAGGCGCACAGAGCAATCAACGCACCAAAGCCGCTTTCGTCAAGCTCAAAACAGTTTATGGTTTGTGGTATAATGGCTTATGAATATTATTTCTCAGACTTGAGAACTTTCCCGTAGAGGGTCGCTCAGAACCGACAAGGCGCACAGAGCAATCAACGCACCAAAGCCGCTTTCATCAAGCTCAAAACAGTTTATGGTTTGTGGTGTATGGGGTTCTTAATATTATTTCCCAGATTTGAGAACTTTCCCATAGAGGGTCGTTGAGAACCGACACGGCGCACAGAGCAAACAACGCACCAAAGCTGCATTCATCAAGTTCAAAACAGTTTTTGGTTTGTGGTATATGGGCTTATGAATATTATTTCTCAGAATTGAGAACTTTCTCATAGAGGGTCTTTAGAACCGACACGGCGCACAGAGCAAACAACGCACCAAAGCCGCTTTCATCAAGCTCAAAACAATTTATGGTTTGTGGTGTATGGGCTTATGAATATTATTTCTCAGACTTGAGAATTTTCCCATAGAGGGTCGTTCAGAGCCTACACAGCGCACAGAGCAAACGACGCACCAAAGCCGCTTTCATCAAGCTCAAAACATTTTATGGTTTGTGGTATAAGGGCTTACGAATATTATTTCTCAGACTTGAGAACTTTCTCATAGAGGGTCGTTCAGAACCGACTCCGCGCACAGAGCAAACAACGCACCAAAGCCGCTTTCATCAAGCTCAAAATTGTTTATGGTTTGCGGTGTATGGGCTTATTAATAATATTTCTCAGACTTGAGAACTTTCTCATAGAGGTTCGTTAAGAACCTACACGGCGCACAGAGCAAACAACGCACTAAAGCCGCTTTCATCAAGCTCAAACATTTTATGGTTTGTGGTATATGGGCTTATGAATATTATTGCTCAGACTTGAGAACTTTCTCATAGAGGGTCGTTAGAACCGACACGGCGCACAGAGCAAACAGCGCACCAAAGCCGCATTCATCAAGCTCAAAACATTTTGTGGTTTGTGGTGTATGGGCTTATGAATATTATTTCTCAGACTTGAGAACTTCCCATAGAGGGTCGTTCAGAACCTACACGGCGCACAGAGCTAACAACGCTCTAAAGCCGCTTTCATCAACCTCAAACATTTTATGGTTTGTGGTATATGGGCTTATGAATATTATTGCTCTGACTTGAGAACTTTCTCATAGAGGGTCGTTAGAACCTACACGGCGCACAGAGAAAACAACGCACCAAAGCCGCTTTCATCAAGCTCAAAACATTTTGTGGCTTGTGGTGTATGGGCTTATGAATATTATTTCCCAGATTTGAGAACTTTTCCATAGAGGGTCGTTCAGAACCGACTCCGCGCACAGAGCAAACAACGCACCAAAGCCGCTTTCATCAAGCTCAAAATTGTTTATGGTTTGCGGTGTATGGGATTATTAATATTATTTCTCAGACTTGAGAACTTTCTCATAGAGGGTCGTTAGAACCTACACGGCGCACAGAGAAAACAACGCACCAAAGCCGTTTTCATCAAGCTCAAAACATTTTGTGGTTTGTGTTATATGGGCATATGAATATTATTTCTCAGACTTGAGAACTTTCCCATAGAGGGCCGTTCAGAACCTAGACGGCGCACAGAGCAAACAACGCACCAAAGCCGCTTTCATCAAGCTCAAAACAGTTTATGCTTTGTGGTATATGGGCATATGGATAATATTTCTCAGACTTGAGAACTTTCCCATAGAGGGCCGTCCAGACCCTACACGGCGCACAGAGCAAACAACGCACCAAAGCCGCTTTTGTCAAGCTCAAAACAGTTTATGGTTTGTGGTATATGGGCTTATGAATATTATTTATCAGACTCAAGAACTTTTCCATAGAGGGTCGTTCAGAACCGACACGCCGCACAGAGCAAACAATGCACCAATGCGCTTTCATCAAGATCAAAACAGTTTATGGTTTGTGGTATATGGGATTATGAATATTATTTATCAGAGTTGAGAACTTTCTCATAGAGGGTCGTTCAGAACCTACACGGCGCACAGAGCAAACAACGCACCAAAGCCGCTTTCATCAAGCTCAAAACAGTTTATGGTTTGTGGTATATTGGCTTATGGATATTATTTCTCAGACATGAGAGCTTTCCCATAGAGGGTCGTTAAGAACCTACACGGCGCACAGAGCAAACAACGCACCAAAGCCGCTCTCATCAAGCTCAAAACAGTTTATTGTTTGCGGTGTATGGGCTTAATAATAATATTTCTCAGACTTGAGAACTTTCTCATAGAGGGTCGTTAAGAACCGACACGGCGCACAGAGCAAACAACGCGCTAAACCGCTTTCATCAAGCTCAAAACAGTTTATGGTTTGTGGTATATGGGCTTATGAATATTATTTCTCAGACTTGAGAACTGTCCATAGAGGGTCGTTCAGAACCTACACGGCGCACAGAGAAAACAACGCACCAAAGCCGCTTTCATCAAGCTCAAAACATTTTGTGGCTTGTGGTGTATGGGCTTATGAATATTATTTCCCAGATTTGAGAACTTTCCCATAGAGGGTCGTTGAGAACCGACACGGTGCACAGAGCAAACAACGCACCAAAGCTGCTTTCATCAAGTTCAAAACAGTTTATGGTTTGTGGTATATGGGCTTATGAATATTGTTTCTCAGACTTGAGAAATTTCCCATAGAAGGTCGTTAGAAGCGACACGGCCCACAGAGCAAACAACACACCAATGCCGCTTTCATCAAGTTTAAAACATTTTATGGTTTGTGGTGTATGGGCATATGAATATTATTTCTCAGACTTGAGAACTTTCCCATAGAGGGCCGTTCAGAACCTACACGGCGCACAGATCAAACAACGCACCAAAGCCGCTTTCATCAAGCTCAAATTAGTTTATGGTTTGTGGTACATGGGCTTATGAATATTATTTCTCAGACTTGAGAACTTTCCCATAGAGGGTCATTCAGAACCTACACGGCGCAGAGAGCAAACAACGCACCAAAGCCGCTTTCATCAAGCTCAAAACAGTTTATGGTTTGCGGTGTATGGGCCTATAATATTATTTCTCAGACTTGAGAACTTTCTCATAGAGGGTCGTTAGAACCGACACGGCGCACAGAGCAAACAACGCACAAAAGCCGCTTCCGTCAAGCTCAAAACAGTTTATGGTTTGTGGTATATGGGCTTATGAATAATATTTCTCAGACTTGAGAATTTTCCCATAGAGGGTCGTTCAGAGCCTACACGGCGCACAGAGCAAACAACGCACCAAAGCCGCTTTCATCAAGCTCAAAACATTTTATGGTTTGTGGTGTATGGGCTTATGAATATTATTTCTCAGACTTGAGAATTTTCCCATAGAGGGTCGTTCAGAACCTACACGGCGCACAGAGCAAACAACGCGCTAAACCGCTTTCATCAAGCTCAAACATTTTATCGTTTGTGGTATATGGACTTATGAATATTATTTCTCAGACTTGAGAAATTTCCCATAGAGGGTCGATAGAACCGACACGGCGCACAGAGCAAACAACACACCAAAGCCGCTTTCATCAAGCTCAAAACTTTTTATGGTTTGTGGTGTATGGGCTTATGAATATCATTTCTTAGACTTGAGAACTTTCCCATAGAGGGCCGTTCAGAACCTACACGGCGCACAGAGCAAACAAAGCACCAAAGCCGCTTTCATCAAGCTCAAAACAGTTTATGGTTCGTGGTATATGAGCTTATGGATATTATTTCTCACACTTGAGAACATTCCCATAGAGGGTCGTTCAGAACCTACACGGCGCCCCGAGCAAACAACGCACCAAAGCCGCTTTCGTCAAGCTCAAAACAGTTTATGGTTTGTAGTATAAGGGCTTATGAATATTATTTCTCAGACTTGAGAACTTTCTCATAGATGGTCGTTCGGAACCGACTCCGCGCACAGAGCAAACAACGCACCAAAGCCGCTTTCATCAAGCTCAAAACTGTTTATGGTTTGCGGTGTATGGGCTTATTAATATAATTTCTCAGACTTGTAAACTTTCTCATAGAGGGTCGTTAGAACCGACACGGCGCACAGAGCAAACAGCGCACCAAAGCCGCATTCATCAAGCTCAACACATTTTATGGTTTGTGGTGTATGGGCTTATGAATATTGTTTCTCAGACTTGAGAACTTCCCACAAAGGGTCGTTCAGAACCTACACGGCGCACAGAGCTAACAACGCTCTAAAGCCGCTTTCATCAACCTCAAACATTTTATGGTTTGTGGTATATGGGCTTATGAATATTATTTCTCAGACATGAGAAATTTCCCATAGAAGGTCGTTAGAAGCGACACGGCGCACAAAGCAAACAACACACCAATGCCGCTTTCATCAAGCTCAAAACATTTTATGGTTTGTGGTGTATGGGCATATGGATATTATTTCTCAGACTTGAGAACTTTCCCATAGAGGGCCGTCCAGACCCTACACGGCGCACAGAGCAAACAACGCACCAAAGCCGCTTTCATCAAGCTCAAAACAGTTTATGGTTTGTGGTATATTGGCTTATGGATATTATTTCTCAGACTTGAGAGCTTTCCCATAGAGGGTCGTTAAGAACCGACACGGCGCACTGAGCAAACAACGCACCAAAGCCGCTTTCGTCAAGCTCAAAACAGTTTATGGTTTGTGGTTTATGGGCTTATGAATATTATTTCTCAGACTTGAGAACTTTCCCGTAGAGGGTCGTTCAGAACCTACACGGCGCACTGAGCAAACAACGCACCAAAGCCGCTTTCGTCAAGCTCAAAACCGTTTATGGTTTGTGGTTTATGGGCTTATGAATATTATTTCTCAGACTTGAGAACTTTCCCGTAGAGGGTCGTTCAGAACTACACGGCGCA
>JARKHS020015874.1:0-28683 GCA_030143305.2 Amblyomma americanum
AGAAGAAGATGCGTCTGATGATTTGAAAAGACGAAGACGAGGTGACAGTGTTCTCGAGAGTTTTTGCCAGCGCTACGCTTGTGTGTCTTTTGCCGATCTGATCCCAGACTGCTGCCGTTGCCGTTCCCGTCGCCCCAGTACCTCGTAACAAACCCCCCGTTACAATATATATATATATACATATATATATATATATATATATAGCAGACAAGTTAAAGGAAATGAGGGGCCCGTTTGACAAATTTATGAAGGGGGCCAACAGTCACCGATACCAAGGTGCATAGGGGAACGTTAATTTTTTTTTTTAATGTGTTATGCTTATGAGTGGGATAATATTACTTAGATTAATAAATTGCTTAAAGAAAATTACTTATAAAGCAGCAGAAAAAACAACCACACCGCCGGTGGGATCCGAACCCACGACCTCCGAATATCGCGTCCGGTGCTCTTACCAACTGAGCTACGGCGACGGCTGTCCAATCTGCTGCTCTCGTGGCTATTTATGTTTACTAGGTGTAAGCGAGCCTTGAGAGTGTTCACCAGCGCCACCCTCGACCATAGCGGCGGACGTAGCATGTCCTGTAACACCGCGAGCGTGACGTAGAACGTCAACTAACGGTGAGGGCGGAAACTGTGCGAGAGCCCTCTTATGCTACCTATGGCATCAAGACTGCCAGAACCGAGACCCTCGTTAAGCTATTAGCAGACAAGTTAAAGGAAATGAGGGGCCCGTTTGACAAATTTATGAAGGGGGCCAACAGTCACCGAAACCAAGGTGCATAGGGGAACGTTAATTTTTTTTTAATGTGTTATGCTTATGAGTGGGATAATAATACTTAGATTAATAAATTGCTTAAAGAAAATTACTTATAAAGCAGCAGAAAAAACAACCATGCCGCCGGTGGGATCCGAACCCACGACCTCCGAATATCGCGTCCGGTGCTCTTACCAACTGAGCTACGGCGACGGCTGTCCAATCTGCTGCTCTCGTGGCTATTTATGTTTACTAGGTGTAAGCGAGCCTTGAGAGTGTTCACCAGCGCCACCCTCGACCATAGCGGCGGACGTAGCATGTCCTGTAACACCGCGAGCGTGACGTAGAACGTCAACTAACGGTGAGGGCGGAAACTGTGCGAGAGCCCTCTTATGCTACCTATGGCATCAAGACTGCCAGAACCGAGACCCTCGTTAAGCTATTAGCAGACAAGTTAAAGGAAATGAGGGGCCCGTTTGACAAATTTATGAAGGGGGCCAACAGTCACCGAAACCAAGGTGCATAGGGGAACGTTAATTTTTTTTTAATGTGTTATGCTTATGAGTGGGATAATAATACTTAGATTAATAAATTGCTTAAAGAAAATTACTTATAAAGCAGCAGAAAAAACAACCATGCCGCCGGTGGGATCCGAACCCACGACCTCCGAATATCGCGTCCGGTGCTCTTACCAACTGAGCTACGGCGACGGCTGTCCAATCTGCTGCTCTCGTGGCTATTTATGTTTACTAGGTGCAAGCGAGCCTTGAGAGTGTTCACCAGCGCCACCCTCGACCATAGCGGCGGACGTAGCATGTCCTGTAACACCGCGAGCGTGACGTAGAACGTCAACTAACGGTGAGGGCGGAAACTGTGCGAGAGCCCTCTTATGCTACCTATGGCATCAAGACTGCCAGAACCGAGACCCTCGTTAAGCTATTAGCAGACAAGTTAAAGGAAATGAGGGGCCCGTTTCACAAATTTATGAAGGGGGCCAACAGTCACCGAAACCAAGGTGCATAGGGGAACGTTAATTTTTTTTTTTAAATGTGTTATGCTTATGAGTGGGATAATAATACTTAGATTAATAAATTGCTTAAAGAAAATTACTTATAAAGCAGCAGAAAAAACAACCATGCCGCCGGTGGGATCCGAACCCACGACCTCCGAATATCGCGTCCGGTGCTCTTACCAACTGAGCTACGGCGACGGCTGTCCAATCTGCTGCTCTCGTGGCTATTTATGTTTACTAGGTGTAAGCGAGCCTTGAGAGTGTTCACCAGCGCCACCCTCGACCATAGCGGCGGACGTAGCATGTCCTGTAACACCGCGAGCGTGACGTAGAACGTCAACTAACGGTGAGGGCGGAAACTGTGCGAGAGCCCTCTTATGCTACCTATGGCATCAAGACTGCCAGAACCGAGACCCTCGTTAAGCTATTAGCAGACAAGTTAAAGGAAATGAGGGGCCCGTTTGACAAATTTTTATGAAGGGGGCCAACAGTCACCGAAACCAAGGTGCATAGGGGAACGTTAATTTTTTTTGTTTAATGTGTTATGCTTATGAGTGGGATAATAATACTTAGATTAATAAATTGCCTAAAGAAAATTACTTATAAAGCAGCAGAAAAAACAACCATGCCGCCGGTGGGATCCGAACCCACGACCTCCGAATATCGCGTCCGGTGCTCTTACCAACTGAGCTACGGCGACGGCTGTCCAATCTGCTGCTCTCGTGGCTATTTATGTTTGCTAGGTGTAAGCGAGCCTTGAGAGTGTTCACCAGCGCCACCCTCGACCATAGCGGCGGACGTAGCACGTCCTGTAACACCGCGAGCGTGACGTAGAACGTCAACTAACGGTGAGGGCGGAAACTGTGCGAGAGCCCTCTTATGCTACCTATGGCATCAAGACTGCCAGAACCGAGACCCTCGTTAAGCTATTAGCAGACAAGTTAAAGGAAATGAGGGGCCCGTTTGACAAATTTTTATGAAGGGGGCCAACAGTCACCGAAACCAAGGTGCATAGGGGAACGTTAATTTTTTTTTTTTAATGTGTTATGCTTATGAGTGGGATAATAATACTTAGATTAATAAATTGCCTAAAGAAAATTACTTATAAAGCAGCAGAAAAAACAACCATGCCGCCGGTGGGATCCGAACCCACGACCTCCGAATATCGCGTCCGGTGCTCTTACCAACTGAGCTACGGCGACGGCTGTCCAATCTGCTGCTCTCGTGGGTATTTATGTTTGCTAGGTGTAAGCGAGCCTTGAGAGTGTTCACCAGCGCCACCCTCGACCATAGCGGCGGACGTAGCACGTCCTGTAATACCGCGAGCGTGACGTAGAACGTCAACTAACGGTGAGGGCGGAAACTGTGCGAGAGCCCTCTTATGCTACCTATGGCATCAAGACTGCCAGAACCGAGACCCTCGTTAAGCTATTAGCAGACAAGTTAAAGGAAATGAGGGGCCCGTTTGACAAATTTTTATGAAGGGGGCCAACAGTCACCGAAACCAAGGTGCATAGGGGAACGTTAATTTTTTTTTTTTAATGTGTTATGCTTATGAGTGGGATAATAATACTTAGATTAATAAATTGCCTAAAGAAAATTACTTATAAAGCAGCAGAAAAAACAACCATGCCGCCGGTGGGATCCGAACCCACGACCTCCGAATATCGCGTCCGGTGCTCTTACCAACTGAGCTACGGCGACGGCTGTCCAATCTGCTGCTCTCGTGGGTATTTATGTTTGCTAGGTGTAAGCGAGCCTTGAGAGTGTTCACCAGCGCCACCCTCGACCATAGCGGCGGACGTAGCACGTCCTGTAATACCGCGAGCGTGACGTAGAACGTCAACTAACGGTGAGGGCGGAAACTGTGCGAGAGCCCTCTTATGCTACCTATGGCATCAAGACTGCCAGAACCGAGACCCTCGTTAAGCTATTAGCAGACAAGTTAAAGGAAATGAGGGGCCCGTTTGACAAATTTTTATGAAGGGGGCCAACAGTCACCGAAACCAAGGTGCATAGGGGAACGTTAATTTTTTTTTTTTTAATGTGTTATGCTTATGAGTGGGATAATAATACTTAGATTAATAAATTGCCTAAAGAAAATTACTTATAAAGCAGCAGAAAAAACAACCATGCCGCCGGTGGGATCCGAACCCACGACCTCCGAATATCGCGTCCGGTGCTCTTACCAACTGAGCTACGGCGACGGCTGTCCAATCTGCTGCTCTCGTGGGTATTTATGTTTGCTAGGTGTAAGCGAGCCTTGAGAGTGTTCACCAGCGCCACCCTCGACCATAGCGGCGGACGTAGCACGTCCTGTAATACCGCGAGCGTGACGTAGAACGTCAACTAACGGTGAGGGCGGAAACTGTGCGAGAGCCCTCTTATGCTACCTATGGCATCAAGACTGCCAGAACCGAGACCCTCGTTAAGCTATTAGCAGACAAGTTAAAGGAAATGAGGGGCCCGTTTGACAAATTTTTATGAAGGGGGCCAACAGTCACCGAAACCAAGGTGCATAGGGGAACGTTAATTTTTTTTTTTTAATGTGTTATGCTTATGAGTGGGATAATAATACTTAGATTAATAAATTGCCTAAAGAAAATTACTTATAAAGCAGCAGAAAAAACAACCATGCCGCCGGTGGGATCCGAACCCACGACCTCCGAATATCGCGTCCGGTGCTCTTACCAACTGAGCTACGGCGACGGCTGTCCAATCTGCTGCTCTCGTGGGTATTTATGTTTGCTAGGTGTAAGCGAGCCTTGAGAGTGTTCACCAGCGCCACCCTCGACCATAGCGGCGGACGTAGCACGTCCTGTAATACCGCGAGCGTGACGTAGAACGTCAACTAACGGTGAGGGCGGAAACTGTGCGAGAGCCCTCTTATGCTACCTATGGCATCAAGACTGCCAGAACCGAGACCCTCGTTAAGCTATTAGCAGACAAGTTAAAGGAAATGAGGGGCCCGTTTGACAAATTTTTATGAAGGGGGCCAACAGTCACCGAAACCAAGGTGCATAGGGGAACGTTAATTTTTTTTTTTTAATGTGTTATGCTTATGAGTGGGATAATAATACTTAGATTAATAAATTGCCTAAAGAAAATTACTTATAAAGCAGCAGAAAAAACAACCATGCCGCCGGTGGGATCCGAACCCACGACCTCCGAATATCGCGTCCGGTGCTCTTACCAACTGAGCTACGGCGACGGCTGTCCAATCTGCTGCTCTCGTGGGTATTTATGTTTGCTAGGTGTAAGCGAGCCTTGAGAGTGTTCACCAGCGCCACCCTCGACCATAGCGGCGGACGTAGCACGTCCTGTAATACCGCGAGCGTGACGTAGAACGTCAACTAACGGTGAGGGCGGAAACTGTGCGAGAGCCCTCTTATGCTACCTATGGCATCAAGACTGCCAGAACCGAGACCCTCGTTAAGCTATTAGCAGACAAGTTAAAGGAAATGAGGGGCCCGTTTGACAAATTTTTATGAAGGGGGCCAACAGTCACCGAAACCAAGGTGCATAGGGGAACGTTAATTTTTTTTTTTTTAATGTGTTATGCTTATGAGTGGGATAATAATACTTAGATTAATAAATTGCCTAAAGAAAATTACTTATAAAGCAGCAGAAAAAACAACCATGCCGCCGGTGGGATCCGAACCCACGACCTCCGAATATCGCGTCCGGTGCTCTTACCAACTGAGCTACGGCGACGGCTGTCCAATCTGCTGCTCTCGTGGGTATTTATGTTTGCTAGGTGTAAGCGAGCCTTGAGAGTGTTCACCAGCGCCACCCTCGACCATAGCGGCGGACGTAGCACGTCCTGTAATACCGCGAGCGTGACGTAGAACGTCAACTAACGGTGAGGGCGGAAACTGTGCGAGAGCCCTCTTATGCTACCTATGGCATCAAGACTGCCAGAACCGAGACCCTCGTTAAGCTATTAGCAGACAAGTTAAAGGAAATGAGGGGCCCGTTTGACAAATTTTTATGAAGGGGGCCAACAGTCACCGAAACCAAGGTGCATAGGGGAACGTTAATTTTTTTTTTTTAATGTGTTATGCTTATGAGTGGGATAATAATACTTAGATTAATAAATTGCCTAAAGAAAATTACTTATAAAGCAGCAGAAAAAACAACCATGCCGCCGGTGGGATCCGAACCCACGACCTCCGAATATCGCGTCCGGTGCTCTTACCAACTGAGCTACGGCGACGGCTGTCCAATCTGCTGCTCTCGTGGGTATTTATGTTTACTAGGTGTAAGCGAGCCTTGAGAGTGTTCACCAGCGCCACCCTCGACCATAGCGGCGGACGTAGCACGTCCTGTAATACCGCGAGCGTGACGTAGAACGTCAACTAACGGTGAGGGCGGAAACTGTGCGAGAGCCCTCTTATGCTACCTATGGCATCAAGACTGCCAGAACCGAGACCCTCGTTAAGCTATTAGCAGACAAGTTAAAGGAAATGAGGGGCCCGTTTGACAAATTTTATGAAGGGGGCCAACAGTCACCGAAACCAAGGTGCATAGGGGAACGTTAATTTTTTTTTTTAATGTGTTATGCTTATGAGTGGGATAATAATACTTAGATTAATAAATTGCTTAAAGAAAATTACTTATAAAGCAGCAGAAAAAACAACCATGCCGCCGGTGGGATCCGAACCCACGACCTCCGAATATCGCGTCCGGTGCTCTTACCAACTGAGCTACGGCGACGGCTGTCCAATCTGCTGCTCTCGTGGGTATTTATGTTTACTAGGTGTAAGCGAGCCTTGAGAGTGTTCACCAGCGCCACCCTCGACCATAGCGGCGGACGTAGCACGTCCTGTAATACCGCGAGCGTGACGTAGAACGTCAACTAACGGTGAGGGCGGAAACTGTGCGAGAGCCCTCTTATGCTACCTATGGCATCAAGACTGCCAGAACCGAGACCCTCGTTAAGCTATTAGCAGACAAGTTAAAGGAAATGAGGGGCCCGTTTGACAAATTTTATGAAGGGGGCCAACAGTCACCGAAACCAAGGTGCATAGGGGAACGTTAATTTTTTTTTTTAATGTGTTATGCTTATGAGTGGGATAATAATACTTAGATTAATAAATTGCTTAAAGAAAATTACTTATAAAGCAGCAGAAAAAACAACCATGCCGCCGGTGGGATCCGAACCCACGACCTCCGAATATCGCGTCCGGTGCTCTTACCAACTGAGCTACGGCGACGGCTGTCCAATCTGCTGCTCTCGTGGGTATTTATGTTTACTAGGTGTAAGCGAGCCTTGAGAGTGTTCACCAGCGCCACCCTCGACCATAGCGGCGGACGTAGCACGTCCTGTAACACCGCGAGCGTGACGTAGAACGTCAACTAACGGTGAGGGCGGAAACTGTGCGAGAGCCCTCTTATGCTACCTATGGCATCAAGACTGCCAGAACCGAGACCCTCGTTAAGCTATTAGCAGACAAGTTAAAGGAAATGAGGGGCCCGTTTGACAAATTTATGAAGGGGGCCAACAGTCACCGAAACCATGGTGCATAGGGGAACGTTAATTTTTTTTTTTAATGTGTTATGCTTATGAGTGGGATAATAATACTTAGATTAATAAATTGCTTAAAGAAAATTACTTATAAAGCAGCAGAAAAAACAACCATGCCGCCGGTGGGATCCGAACCCACGACCTCCGAATATCGCGTCCGGTGCTCTTACCAACTGAGCTACGGCGACGGCTGTCCAATCTGCTGCTCTCGTGGCTATTTATGTTTACTAGGTGTAAGCGAGCCTTGAGAGTGTTCACCAGCGCCACCCTCGACCATAGCGGCGGACGTAGCACGTCCTGTAATACCGCGAGCGTGACGTAGAACGTCAACTAACGGTGAGGGCGGAAACTGTGCGAGAGCCCTCTTATGCTACCTATGGCATCAAGACTGCCAGAACCGAGACCCTCGTTAAGCTATTAGCAGACAAGTTAAAGGAAATGAGGGGCCCGTTTGACAAATTTATGAAGGGGGCCAACAGTCACCGAAACCAAGGTGCATAGGGGAACGTTAATTTTTTTTTTTAATGTGTTATGCTTATGAGTGGGATAATAATACTTAGATTAATAAATTGCTTAAAGAAAATTACTTATAAAGCAGCAGAAAAAACAACCATGCCGCCGGTGGGATCCGAACCCACGACCTCCGAATATCGCGTCCGGTGCTCTTACCAACTGAGCTACGGCGACGGCTGTCCAATCTGCTGCTCTCGTGGCTATTTATGTTTACTAGGTGTAAGCGAGCCTTGAGAGTGTTCACCAGCGCCACCCTCGACCATAGCGGCGGACGTAGCACGTCCTGTAACACCGCGAGCGTGACGTAGAACGTCAACTAACGGTGAGGGCGGAAACTGTGCGAGAGCCCTCTTATGCTACCTATGGCATCAAGACTGCCAGAACCGAGACCCTCGTTAAGCTATTAGCAGACAAGTTAAAGGAAATGAGGGGCCCGTTTGACAAATTTATGAAGGGGGCCAACAGTCACCGAAACCATGGTGCATAGGGGAACGTTAATTTTTTTTTAATGTGTTATGCTTATGAGTGGGATAATAATACTTAGATTAATAAATTGCTTAAAGAAAATTACTTATAAAGCAGCAGAAAAAACAACCATGCCGCCGGTGGGATCCGAACCCACGACCTCCGAATATCGCGTCCGGTGCTCTTACCAACTGAGCTACGGCGACGGCTGTCCAATCTGCTGCTCTCGTGGCTATTTATGTTTACTAGGTGTAAGCGAGCCTTGAGAGTGTTCACCAGCGCCACCCTCGACCATAGCGGCGGACGTAGCATGTCCTGTAACACCGCGAGCGTGACGTAGAACGTCAACTAACGGTGAGGGCGGAAACTGTGCGAGAGCCCTCTTATGCTACCTATGGCATCAAGACTGCCAGAACCGAGACCCTCGTTAAGCTATTAGCAGACAAGTTAAAGGAAATGAGGGGCCCGTTTGACAAATTTATGAAGGGGGCCAACAGTCACCGAAACCAAGGTGCATAGGGGAACGTTAATTTTTTTTTTAATGTGTTATGCTTATGAGTGGGATAATATTACTTAGATTAATAAATTGCTTAAAGAAAATTACTTATAAAGCAGCAGAAAAAACAACCATGCCGCCGGTGGGATCCGAACCCACGACCTCCGAATATCGCGTCCGGTGCTCTTACCAACTGAGCTACGGCGACGGCTGTCCAATCTGCTGCTCTCGTGGCTATTTATGTTTACTAGGTGTAAGCGAGCCTTGAGAGTGTTCACCAGCGCCACCCTCGACCATAGCGGCGGACGTAGCACGTCCTGTAACACCGCGAGCGTGACGTAGAACGTCAACTAACGGTGAGGGCGGAAACTGTGCGAGAGCCCTCTTATGCTACCTATGGCATCAAGACTGCCAGAACCGAGACCCTCGTTAAGCTATTAGCAGACAAGTTAAAGGAAATGAGGGGCCCGTTTGACAAATTTATGAAGGGGGCCAACAGTCACCGAAACCAAGGTGCATAGGGGAACGTTAATTTTTTTTTTAATGTGTTATGCTTATGAGTGGGATAATAATACTTAGATTAATAAATTGCTTAAAGAAAATTACTTATAAAGCAGCAGAAAAAACAACCATGCCGCCGGTGGGATCCGAACCCACGACCTCCGAATATCGCGTCCGGTGCTCTTACCAACTGAGCTACGGCGACGGCTGTCCAATCTGCTGCTCTCGTGGCTATTTATGTTTACTAGGTGTAAGCGAGCCTTGAGAGTGTTCACCAGCGCCACCCTCGACCATAGCGGCGGACGTAGCATGTCCTGTAACACCGCGAGCGTGACATAGAACGTCAACTAACGGTGAGGGCGGAAACTGTGCGAGAGCCCTCTTATGCTACCTATGGCATCAAGACTGCCAGAACCGAGACCCTCGTTAAGCTATTAGCAGACAAGTTAAAGGAAATGAGGGGCCCGTTTGACAAATTTATGAAGGGGGCCAACAGTCACCGAAACCAAGGTGCATAGGGGAACGTTAATTTTTTTTTAATGTGTTATGCTTATGAGTGGGATAATATTACTTAGATTAATAAATTGCTTAAAGAAAATTGCTTATAAAGCAGCAGAAAAAACAACCATGCCGCCGGTGGGATCCGAACCCACGACCTCCGAATATCGCGTCCGGTGCTCTTACGGCGCTGGTGAACACTCTCAAGGCTCGCTTACACCTAGTAAACATAAATAGCCACGAGAGCAGCAGATTGGACAGCCGTCGCCGTAACTCAGTTGGTAAGAGCACCGGACGCGATATTCGGAGGTCGTGGGTTCGGATCCCACCGGCGGCATGGTTGTTTTTCTGCTGCTTTATAAGTAATTTTCTTTAAGCAATTTATTAATCTAAGTATTATTATCCCACTCATAAGCATAACACATTAAAAAAAAAAAATTAACGTTCCCCTATGCACCTTGGTTTCGGTGACTGTTGGCCCCCTTCATAAATTTGTCAAACGGGCCCCTCATTTCCTTTAACTTGTCTGCTAATAGCTTAACGAGGGTCTCGGTTCTGGCAGTCTTGATGCCATAGGTAGCATAAGAGGGCTCTCGCACAGTTTCCGACCTCACCGTTAGTTGACGTTCTACGTCACGCTCGCGGTGTTACAGGACATGCTACGTCCGCCGCTATGGTCGAGGGTGGCGCTGGTGAACACTCTCAAGGCTCGCTTACACCTAGTAAACATAAATAGCCACGAGAGCAGCAGATTGGACAGCCGTCGCCGTAGCTCAGTTGGTAAGAGCAGCGGACGCGATATTCAGAGGTCGTGGGTTCGGATCCCACCGGCGGCATGGTTGTTTTTTCTGCTGCTTTATAAGTAATTTTCTTAAAGCAATTTATTAATCTAAGTATTATTATCCCACTCATAAGCATAACACATTAAAAAAAAAAATTAACGTTCCCCTATGCACCTTGGTTTCGGTGACTGTTGGCCCCCTTCATAAATTTGTCAAACGGGCCCCTCATTTCCTTTAACTTGTCTGCTAATAGCTTAACGAGGGTCTCGGTTCTGGCAGTCTTGATGCCATAGGTAGCATAAGAGGGCTCTCGCACAGTTTCCGCCCTCACCGTTAGTTGACGTTCTACGTCACGCTCGCGGTGTTACAGGACATGCTACGTCCGCCGCTATGGTCGAGGGTGGCGCTCGTGAACACTCTCAAGGCTCGCTTACACCTAGTAAACATAAATAGCCACGAGAGCAGCAGATTGGACAGCCGTCGCCGTAGCTCAGTTGGTAAGAGCACCGGACGCGATATTCGGAGGTCGTGGGTTCGGATCCCACCGGCGGCATGGTTGTTTTTTCTGCTGCTTTATAAGTAATTTTCTTTAAGCAATTTATTAATCTAAGTATTATTATCCCACTCATAAGCATACCACATTAAAAAAAAAAATTAACGTTCCCCTATGCACCTTGGTTTCGGTGACTGTTGGCCCCCTTCATAAATTTGTCAAACGGGCTCTCATTTCCTTTAACTTGTCTGCTAATAGCTTAACGAGGGTCTCGGTTCTGGCAGTCTTGATGCCATAGGTAGCATAAGAGGGCTCTCGCACAGTTTCCGCCCTCACCGTTAGTTGACGTTCTACGTCACGCTCGCGGTGTTACAGGACATGCTACGTCCGCCGCTATGGTCGAGAGGTGGCGCTGGTGAACACTCTCAAGGCTCGCTTACACCTAGTAAACATAAATAGCCACGAGAGCAGCAGATTGGACAGCCGTCGCCGTAGCTCAGTTGGTAAGAGCACCGGACGCGATATTCGGAGGTCGTGGGTTCGGATCCCACCGGCGGCATGGTTGTTTTTTCTGCTGCTTTATAAGTAATTTTCTTTAAGCAATTAATTAATCTAAGTATTATTATCCCACTCATAAGCATAACACATTAAAAAAAAAATTAACGTTCCCCTATGCACCTTGGTTTCGGTGACTGTTGGCCCCCTTCATAAATTTGTCAAACGGGCCCCTCATTTCCTTTAACTTGTCTGCTAATAGCTTAACGAGGGTCTCGGTTCTGGCAGTCTTGATGCCATAGGTAGCATAAGAGGGCTCTCGCACAGTTTCCGCCCTCACCGTTAGTTGACGTTCTACGTCACGCTCGCGGTGTTACAGGACATGCTACGTCCGCCGCTATGGTCGAGGGTGGCGCTGGTGAACACTCTCAAGGCTCGCTTACACCTAGTAAACATAAATAGCCACGAGAGCAGCAGATTGGACAGCCGTCGCCGTAGCTCAGTTGGTAAGAGCACCGGACGCGATATTCGGAAGTCGTGGGTTCGGATCCCACCGGCGGCATGGTTGTTTTTTCTGCTGCTTTATAAGTAATTTTCTTTAAGCAATTTATTAATCTAAGTATTATTATCCCACTCATAAGCATAACACATTAAAAAAAAAATTAACGTTCCCCTATGCACCTTGGTTTCGGTGACTGTTGGCCCCCTTCATAAATTTGTCAAACGGGCCCCTGATTTCCTTTAACTTGTCTGCTAATAGCTTAACGAGGGTCTCGGTTCTGGCAGTCTTGATGCCATAGGTAGCATAAGAGGGCTCTCGCACAGTTTCCGCCCTCACCGTCAGTTGACGTTCTACGTCACGCTCGCGGTGTTACAGGACATGCTACGTCCGCCGCTATGGTCGAGGGTGGCGCTGGTGAACACTCTCAAGGCTCGCTTACACCTAGTAAACATAAATAGCCACGAGAGCAGCAGATTGGACAGTCGTCGCCGTAGCTCAGTTGGTAAGAGCACCGGACGCGATATTCGGAGGTCGTGGGTTCGGATCCCACCGGCGGCATGGTTGTTTTTTCTGCTGCTTTATAAGTAATTTTCTTTAAGCAATTTATTAATCTAAGTATTATTATCCCACTCATAAGCATAACACATTAAAAAAAAAAATTAACGTTCCCCTATGCACCTTGGTTTCGGTGACTGTTGGCCCCCTTCACACACACACACACACATATATATATATATATATATATATATATATATATATATATATATATATATATATATATTACTTTCGTATTTTATGAAGACTGCTTTAAGACCAGTTCAATACGATTTCTAGGCTATATTTTTTATTGTTTATATTTTATTATTTTGATTTCTATTTTTCTTTACAATTTACGTTTTTTATATTACTCCTTTATGACCAGTATGATATACGATTTTTATGTTGTTGGACACTTTTTCCACTCCTGGAGATTTTTGTTGATGAAGACACGAAATATTCCTTGGACGGGACAGGTACACCGATTCGCTGTAAAAATTACCTGTGGTTGAACTTTGCTGAACATGGTTAGAGAGCGAAAGCTGCGGTGTATCGGGCAAGTAGACCCGGCATGGTGTATGTAGCGTTGAGTGCGTTCCGCACACTGGATACGCAGCGCATTTACACTGGCAGGCGGCAGTTAATATTTGATTGCGAGTGGTTTGTGACCCGATGAACGCTGCAGCCTATTACTCCAGTGCCGCGTGTCTGCCCCAACGCTGTCAGCGCCAATGCCCGCAGCCCACATCTTTCTCTCTCTCAACAGAGCCACGTACCACAAAGCGCGATTGAGGCCTCCACTGACCCGTGGATCCAGGTATGCGCGCTTCCTTTCCTCAAAATCATCGGTGTCATGGCCGTTGTCAAAGCCAACGCCAATGAACGCCGATTGATTTCGATTTGCATATCCTGGATTATATCAGCTAACCCACAGCCCGATGTTTACTGCACAATTGCTATAGTTAAAAACAGCTGCCACTCTTTCAGCGCTGTGTCATGCGTGGAGCTGGATTAAGCATCGATTATATTTTGCAGCGAGCTTAGCAAGCCTTTCTAGTTGATTCGCTGCAGACTTGCGCGCTGGCTACGAAGACATGGTGTAGCAATGTGCAGAACCTGCCGCTCCATCCGCAGTACACATCGGGGTTTCTTGCCATGCATTATTCGGCTCCTGCACTCGCTTTGGCGCATTCCGCGAGTGTTGTTTTTCACCGGGTCGCAATAGCAGCCGTTTCATTGTCATGAAACTTATTAATACAACTGAGTGAATTGCACAGCACGAACTCACTGCATTAAGTCGATAGATGCCCTCCCGCATTGTTTTCGAACACGGCTTCAGGCTCCCTCGTACACACCGTTGTCCGCGTTCTTCAACCATGTCTGCTCCTCTCCGAGGTTGGTAGCTTTGAAGCGAAATCTCCGCTTCTCGCAAGCAAAGCTGCAGGACAAATGACTCTTGGATTTGACCCCTAACTGGAGGCTCGGCGCAGGTGTGGCTGTGATGTCATATCATGCGACTTACCGCTCGCTCTCACCCGTTCTGTCACTTGACTAACCACGTCAGAAAGGCCAGCGCTCGCCGCCTAGGCACCGCAGACGTGGGCCCAGAACCGGTGACTAGGACGAGTTCTTCCACAGAGCATTAAAGGGGCCGGGCTGCTTCTAGCGATCCCTACGACAGAGTGTGTCACGAAGCCATGTTGGCTAGCGGTAACTCACGAAAGCGGATTCGTGGTGTTGGTGAAACCGACGAAGAATTGAACATACGTCTGGAGAAGCAGTGGCACAGCCAACAAGAGTATCTCCAGTGGAAAAGGGCAGCGGTTACTGCCAACGTCTCTCCGTTGACATCTGTTGCCTTCCGATCCATGTAACCTGACTCAGCCCGGTTGAGCCACCGCCACATATTTTAATTCGGCGACCTTTTCTGTGGTTATTTAAGAACGCTGTTTTCGTTTATTTTTTGTGCGAAAGTTAGTTTCTAGCAGTGAATTACTTAGTTTCCGGTGACATAATATATTCTTATGCGGTGAAGAGTCGCAGTTTCGGCCCGAGCAGGCCATTTACGGGAAACTAACACAAAAATGACCGCACGTACATTTCTGCATGAAAAAAATGTGGTACCATTAAAGAAAAAGAGATGTTACATGTTGATGATAGTGAATTTTTATGGTGCAAGGATATCGGCTGCCAAAGCGCGCCATGGCACAACGTATTTTTCGTTTGTTCAAGGCTGGGTCAAAAACACACGTGCCCACCGCTCTGATACCTAATCCCAGCACCGTCCCACCACCCATGTGGCTTCCGCACTGTGATAATTTTCTTCGCCTACTGAGTGCAATCCTTACCCACCAACCAGCTAGTTGTGGCCAGCTTGTCAAGGATGCTGACCTTCGGAAGGTTACGTGCTTGGGCTTGTTGGTTCCTGACCTTATCCCGTCTTTTTCGAATAAAACCAAGTTTTCAAAGTTTTATTCCGTGTACTTTGATTGTTTTGCTTTCTTCGGTATAGACCGAATGAATCGTTTGACGCACTGCTGTAATTTTATGCTTGTGCTTGTTTGTATCAATTTATGCTGTATTGTATTAATGGTGAACATTTTTTGTTTTCTTCCTGCAAGTATGTTTTATGATTATGTTGTAACCCTCTCCCCACCACTGTAATGCCAAACAGGCGCTGTGGGTAATGCGATAATTAAATAAATAAAAGACCGACCCCTACTTATGGCGAAGTTTCCCAGCCTCCGGTAAAAGTAGTCGCTGTCAAAAGCGAGTGGCCGCGGTGACGTGACCAGCTCCCACAGAGAAGAGGCGCAGGAGAGGATGCAAAAGCGATCTACTGCCGACACTAGAGATACGATCAACGAGATATAACATCTCTGTTTATTCACCGAAATAAAAATGAGTCAAGATGGCTTCGAAGGTCACCATGAAGACACGCGCTTTGTGTGAACGATGTATTGATAGGAATTGCTTACATTACAGATAACAAAGAAAAGCGCTCGTTTGTTCACATGCCCAGTAAGCCTCTTCTATGGCTCCACTTCAAGTCTGTTGTCTCGAAGAGATCAAGTACAGCTCTATATAAATATCCATTCTATGAAAACTAAGCTACGCGCAACCAATGCGTCTAAATGTTTGTAGCAGTTCGTACAAAAATAAGTTTTCACTACATCCAGGGGCAAACCTTCCCAATGGTGAGCAGTGTTGAAGCACGTCCTACTGTGATTTCGCTCTCTAGTAAGTTTACAACTAAGCTGTTTGCCGTGGTTCTTAAATTACTTCCAATTTTTTTAATTCCCAATAACCTTTGGATAACCTTGTTCCTTCAACACCGGCTTTACCGAGCACTTAGGCACAGTCAGTAACGGGGCTGCGTCGAGACGCAGAACCCCAGAGGCAGCGGCAGCGCCCACTTGGACACGATGTTCCGCAGCACGCACAGGGCCTCGTCGTCGTCCATGATCCCCACGTGACCTGCCCCCGATGACCTCCTCGGCGGTCGTGGTCAGGAAGCGCAGCCTGGGAAAGAAAGGAGGCATCACCACTTTCAGCTGCAGCGGGGAACCCGTGCCGCGGCCCCTGACGCACTGCTCGTGGTCCCAGCGCACGGCGAGTTCAGCCATCACTACCTCCGGGGCTTACCTAAGATGGCCGCAGAACACATCACAGAAAGAATGAGTGTTTTTTTCTCCCGAAAGAGGGCGGGGAAAGCGTTGAAGTTCGCAAAACGCATGGCGCTGATGAGGAGAGTGCGCTACAAAAGTGTTGCCAGTTGTCAAGTAGAATGATTTAGAGCCCTTCAGTTTCCGACGGCAAGCATACAAAAGCGTACAACAGCCACCCATCCGTAACCTCCGCGGCGGCGCAGTGGTTACGGAGCTCGTCTATTGAGCCGGATTACCTGGGTATAGACCACGACCGCAGCGGCCGCGTTTCGATGGAGGCGAAGCCCAAAAGGCCCCCGTGTGCTGTGCTATGTCAGGGCACTTTAAAGATCCCTACGTGGTCGAAATTATTCTGGAGACCTGCAATACGGCACCACTTTCTTCCTTCCTTCTTCCGCTCCGTCGGTTATCCCTTCCTTGCGGCGCGGTTCAGGTGTCCACCAAGATATGGGAGACATTTAATGCGTCATTTCCTTTCCTCAAAACCAATTTTCATATTTCACCCATGTGTGCACTGAGATTTAGTTCTAATTAGGATTTCTTCGCTCAAGAAAATGCGTTGAGCATCATCACGAGTGAAGTTACGTCGAAACTGGTACCGATATATTCGTAAAAAAAAATTGCACAGACGATCAGACAATAGATGCGAGCAACATTCGTATAAAGAAGTGATTTTTTTATTATACTTTTGATCACAACTTTTCCAAATGAATGTTTTACTTTTGGCGCAAATGAAATCTTGCCACATCGAAATGCCTGTACATGCGTCAGATCATTTGCTTTTGGTGGGTTAGCTGAGCTCTCTGCAGTAATGCATTCGCCTATGATTGACAGGCTCTCCTGGTCTTGCCGCAATGTTGTTTGCGATGAAAGACTACCTGTAATGCCTAACGCTGTAGTTTTGCTGCTCGGCGGGGCGAGCACGCCGACTTCCTCTCGATCTTCGATGGCATCTCACATCGATCCTCGCTGCGATGCTGGGGCTCGGCCCGGGGCGCGGGAGCTACGAGCAGAGAGCGCGCTTAACAGGGAGTCGCAAAGCACGCAGGCACGCCGTTGTTAGGAGAGAAGAATCCGCAATCGAGCAACGTTTTTATAGCACGAATGGCAACGGACCTCGCAGCGGCCGAACCTCTTGGTTGTCTTCATCGATGGCACCAGCGCCACGGAACGTGATATGGTGATAGGCGCAGCGGTTTTCCCCTTATTTCTTTTTCTTTGCTTCACCAGTCTCTCTTGGGGCTCTCAAGTGATTTTATCGCAGACGCCCACCAGATCGTCCAGTGTCGCCAGATGTTTATTGCCCTCGTTAGATATCGAGGTGCAAGAGGCTTCAGTTCACCCTGACGACATACCCTAAGGATGGGGGGGGGGGGGGGGGGTAGAGTAGAAGCGCTTTCGCACAAAAATGTATTGATGCCCGAGAAAAACCCCTGACCGAGCTGGGTTCGAACAAACCCCGGCACGGACAGGGCACCTTGCTTACATGTTAAAACACTCAGCCGAAGCGATAATTTCTTCGAGCATGAAATGCTTTTAGCTGCCATTCTGGGGCAACGCCATTAGAAAATCGCCCCAATCCAAAACCAGTGCCCGAAACGACGCCAAAACACACAGCGGCTGTTGTCTCCTTTCGCATAATTGAGCCGCAAGATTCACGAGCCAAGCAGCCTCTTCAAGACCTGCATGAAGCGAAACGCGAGTTTTAAGGCGGAGATCAGCACTCCACAGTGTCGATAGCATCAGTTTTAAGTGACTGCACGCAAATATGAGAAGACAGCTAATGTAGCCGAATGCTTAGCTGTAAATGAAAAGCGTGAAAACCGCTGTATATACTCTATGGTCTCGCCGCAACTGCACTAAATAGGGCAGCTAGCATTCTCTACGACCTGAACAGGGATGTGGCAAACTGTGGTCCTGTAAATTATTTTATGCCGACTCCTGTAATCTCAGAGGTCCAACAGACCACAATTCTTACAGACCTCAAGACGGTTACTTGCACATGAAGGAAATTTCCGCCGCCTTTATTTAGGCTACAACCGTGTTTGAAAAGAAATACAGGAACGATACGACACCGGATAAAAGTTCAACTTTATCAAAAACACTTCAAAGCAGACGAGCCTCTGGAATGCGCAGCACGCAAATAGAAGCCAAAAAAAACGAGCAATTAAGCAGAATTAGAGGGCCTGTATGGAAAACGCGTGAAGAAAATATATGCTAACAGTCAGACGGCAAGGGACGGCGCCACAAGGTTCAATTGGATGGCGCGAAAATAGAGCCGGAGTGGGGGGGGGGGGGGTGCATTTAATCTTTAGCTGGGCATGGCCATTGGCTTTGGCGTGAACGTCCCCTTGAGTTCAGGGCGACGTTTGAGATTGCCAAGAAAAGGCGCTAAAAACATTTCCTGCCTGATGCCCGAAAACCAAGCGTGTTTCTCTTACCTTTGAAGTTCCTTATAAGAAGACATGAAGCGGAATTTGCAACCACGTCACTTCCGCATTAAATATAAGCCAAGGACCAATTTTGAATGTCAGTAAATCTCTGTGCAAGGTTTACTTATCCTGGTTATTTTTGAGGTGACTAAATACAGCTTTGATTATTGCCGTTCTTGACGATCACTATTATGATTATGATTTTGGCCATTACATCGTTTTTAACTTTACACAAAGCTCACCTCCAAAGCACAGGTTCACAAGAGACACTCCCCAAGAAATAGCATATGCAGAAAATAATGGGACCAAGATACGCCATGAATTTCTCTCCAATTCCTCAGGGACGCTTCTTTAAGCGATGTGATGAAGTGAACGAGCATATCACGCTCATTGCGTTCCAAGGAGCAACGAAAACTTTTTGCAGGCTAGCAATTCCAGCAACAAGACATACCTGACGTTCTCTAGTATGTAGTGGATGGTGTACGCCTCTGCTTGCTCGAGGTTTTTGAACCACTGCTCTGGTGCCGTGTCAACAGCGGCCAGGATCGCATTATTTATGGAGCAAAATCATCCATGTTTGGCTCGCCGGTGAGTGCGTAGTAGTCCACGCACGAGCACAGATTTGCGGGACCAAACGTTCTTGCATGCATTCTGTTCATCCTTCCACTACAGACGTTATGAGGTACTTTCAGGCCGCCGCACTTGTGTGTAGTGCATCCAGTACACTGTTCGTGTGAAGGCAGCCAAAGTACAGGCACCTGCATCATGTATGGATGGATGGATGATAAAACCGTTTCCTATGAACAGAGGCAGTGGCAGGCGCCATCAGATTTATATCCTAGTCATTTTCTAATGCATCCACAGTTTAAGCCGCAGTGTGGGCACTCATCGCTGTGGGCGTATGCAAGGCTGTATACACAGAAGATCCACCTACCACCTGCCCTGAATGGCAGGTGGCACAGTGAAGACAGAAATTCTCCTCTCCACTGTAAGGAAAGAGTACGGAAGGCGGCTGCCTAAAGAAAGTTTAACTGATTAACGAAGCAAATTTGTAAAACGGATAATGGCTAATAATAAGTAAGAATGACGCAGCAAAAAATTAAAGCGACTAAAATAACTGAAAAATTAAGAAAAATAAAGTAATGACTAAGAAGAAACCAACTAAGAAGATGAATAAATAAGAACGGTAGCACTCCGGGACAAATAGGAAAAGTCCGCCCAGAAACTTCGCAGCTACACAAATAGCTACGCGGTGCTCAAAGGCCTCTAATAGAAACGCACTGTAGGCGGGTAATAAAATTAAGCTCCCTTAAATTTTTAGACCTCTTTATCAACCTTAAAACCACAGCCTAAATGTTCACGCTTCCCACAGATGCAAACTTTCAGGCTATGCCAAATATGACTTCCAATTACGCGGAAGTGAACGGAAGGAAAGCACACCGAACCATCAGTCACTCAATTTCCAACCCTGTGTTTAACCAAGACACTTTTATTTATAGGAATTTAAGGGCCCTTCAGCTGTGGCAATGGAAAGAAGCTTCACCATTTTGCAAAGTTTCCAGCGCACTTAATTGTAGGCGACAAGAATATGCCTACAGGTGAAGCTAACGGCCACAAGGATCTACCGTTCAAAACTTTCAAGGGCAAACTGAAAATCGTCCTGGAGCTGTCTTTCAGCGAAGAACGACTTAATGGTGACTGGTGGTGTCTGTTTGTAACAAGTTTGCGTGGTGAGACTTTAGTCTTTCGCCGAATAAAAAAAGCTGCGTTAATAGCACACGTTGGAAGCACATTGGTCAGACAATTAATTCCGCTCCGAAAAATTTCTATTATCCTGCGAAGAACACTTGTGAAGTTATGATACCGTTTATACGCGAGAACCACTCGACTGCGTTTTGTTACATCTATGAACAGCCAGGTTATTGAGAGGGTACCTGCTTTTCGTGGCTTGGGCTTCCAGCTGGATGCCAAGTGGCACTTGCAAGTCCCCTATAGATAACGCCGGATGTTTACGGCGTGCCCGCTGGAGAAAGAGAAATTTCTCGAACGGACACGAACGTGGCCGCCAATGTGCCCCATCACGCGGCCCAGGTCCTCCTCTCCCCGCGATCTTGAGCCATGTGCTCAAGTGTTCACGCTCTCTGCGACCGACCATGTAGCGGTGACCTCCACAGCCAGCCACCATCCTCACAGGACATGACGTCATGGAGATGCGACGGCGCTGGCGTCAGAAGCGACTTTCGTACTGCAGGCAAAAGGCGGTACCGTCCGCCTTGGGTGTGCCACGCTTGCGCGCTTTTGAGCATAATTCGAGACATGCTGGCAAGTTGTGGTACCAGTTGGTTGCGCCACAAGACAAGAAACGGCAAAAGGTTTCACAAGGTTCTTGCAGACAAAGAGGGGCGGAAGCGATCGGCAGCTGCCGTGCAGGGGACCAGTGGGCCCCTCCTCGACGGATCGGCTTCGTGGCTAGCACTGCGTTTCTGAATTGAAATCTAATCAGCTCGTTCTCCCTAACACCGTAGCAGGTGGCAGTAAAATTAATGATTTTTAGCATTAAGTTGCCCAAGAGGAGCAACCTGGGTCACCGAAGCCCCACAGAAGCCCCTCCTGCCTTAGTAGGGCCATCACTTAACCGCGGCCATATGAATACTCCCAGGAATGTATAAAGGCCAGAATGACCAATCCTGCATATGTGGGCGTTACCCAATAAACTATGCCTGCCTACAATTACGGCGGAACTTTAGTGTCCCGTCCAAATTTTTATCCCCTTGGTTGCTCTTCAGCAGCGGGACGAACGATTCAAGAATGAACGCCTAACATCGTTCGCCTTCTGTTATCCTCTTAGCACGAGAAAGTTAAACACGGTATTTCGGGTCCGTTGTCAGGTCCCAGTTTTCCTTGCTACGTGCCGAGCACCTCTTCGTGCAGAAAAAAGAAAGACAGAAGAGCTGCTGCCAGTCACCTTAGCGATCACAGCGGTGCAGCCGCCAGTCGCAACGTTGCCGAAGCAGCTCCAAACTGTGGAAGTATAGTACGACACGTAGTTTCCATCCCTTTTCACTTTCGCGAGTTAACAAGCGCGTCCTTCCAAAATCGGTCCCAGAAAGCAATTTAACGCCTCTAGGATCTAGGATCAAGTTGACTAACGTTATTTCCCAGATTATCTCGATTGCATAATTTCAGCTCCTTCAGAGGCTGGCGGACGCAGCAACTACCACCTCAAAAGCAACCTTGATCAACAGGAATGGATGCTCCACTTGAGGGTACACTTTGATGCATATTTTGATATAAAACAGAATGACTTCAAATATTCCGCTCAGCCCATTGAGCGCAATTTTGCATTGAAGCTAAAGGAAAACGGTCTTTGCATGTGCTTGCGCAGCTCGCCGATAATCGAGAGAGTAAAAAGCGACCCTTTTTTAGCAGACCTCGGTACGTTGCCAGTCGAGGGAGGTCTCGAGTCCCATGATAAACGTGTGCAGGCAGAATTAACTCAAGTTAGCTACGCACTCGATCGACACTGTACGAAAGAACACAGAAGCCACACTTGCCTCATTCAACGCCGCTGTATCAGTAGATTTCCACGTTCTCCGAAGCTAAGGTTCGTCATTTGAATCGGCGGGAAAAGCTGATTCGCGTCATTCATAGCTTTATACTAATAGCAGTCGAGTACGTGTGCTGTATTGACCCGGAAAATGAGGTCTGTAGATTATCACTTCATCTCTACGCCTCGCGCGTTCTCGGTTTCATCATTCATAATCATTTATTATACCTTTTAAGGGCCCCCAGGTGGGGCACAACGTAAGGAAGGGCGAGTATCTCATAAAATTAATGCCAGAACGAATAGCCAGATTGGAAGCGGTTACATTTAATCAGCCGACGACACAGTCTGCCACGCTTTTACTTGCTAGAAACTAGGAACGGAGAAGGGCGCCGAAGCAGCTTATCGTTTGGAAATTCCGCCTGGCCAACAGGTTTAAAAGATAAGAAATACTCTCCAGGAAATCTAAAATATGACGAAAGTTTTTCTGGTCGGGTAGTAAGCGGCTCATTTCAACAGAAAAAAAAGACGCTTCAGGCATAAAAAGAAACGTTTGTACCTACAACCGACACGCATGTTGAAAGACAGTGTTAGTTAGTTTAGTTTATGGGGGTTTACCGTCCCAAGCGGCTCAGACTATGAGAGACGCCGTAGTGAAGGGCTCCGGAAATTTCGACCACCTGGGGTTCTGTAACGTGCACTGACATCGCACAGTGCACGGGCCTCTAGAATGTCACCTCCATCGAAATTCCACCGCCGCGGCCGGGATCGAACCCACGTCTTCCGGGCGAAGACAGTGTCGCTTGACACAATCACACACTCGTGTAGGCGTCCTTTTTGCCCACAACACGCGTCGCTGCCGATCGCAACGCCGCCTTTACATAAAAACCTGACGCTCGTCTACGCTATTTCAGCTGCTGAGGAGAAACCTGTGCGAGAGAGTGGAGCCTCTGGGAGACAGTGGCGAAAGAGGCTGAAATTAGTGTGGTCCTCACCTGAACATGATATGAAAGCCGTCTGGGTGGTTGTATGTTACATTGACGACGCCCTGCTCAGGAAGGTCCCCGAAGAACATGGCGTGGAAAACCTCGCTCCTAAAGCCGAGGAGGAGCTTGCGGGCGCGGAACTTGCGTTCGCCAACATTGGGGAACATGTTCGTGCGAACCTTGAACTCTAGTCCGTCAGGCGACCGCTGTCGAGAGATGCGTCCATCTCGATCTACGACCAGGTGCCAAGAAAGTACGGACGCAAAGGACAGCGGTAGGCCGGGAAGAAATAAATGTTAATATCGCGTCAAGCTTCAACGATGTAGTCATGGTGCGAAGAAAATGCAAACACAAGGTGCGCGCTACGTCGCCCGACAGAAGATTACTTAAAGATCAACTTGGGGTTCTACGAGGCGCAGTCCTTGCATTGCCTTGACTTACACAGGCTCATAAACTGAGAGCAACGAACTAAATCTCCAGCTTAGACACTCCGCTTCATCCGAACGGGAGTGCAGTGTAAGCTGGATTAGGGAAAACAATGGCTGTTTTCTACGTTCCCTCATTTCTGCAGAAGCCTTATTGAAAGTTCTAATTTACGAACATTTTTTTGCATTATTTTTCCAGTGGCATTTTATTTGCGCTGCATTCCCCACTAAAGCTGTATGTTTCGTTTTCATTCACGGTGACATCTGCGAGTGATATTACGCTTGCAACGTCACAACCATCGTCACAACCATAAATCACCTGTGGGAGAACCGCTCCATGGTTGCTAATAAACATTTAAAGAAAAGGGTCACGACTTCAATCCTCTGATTTAGCTACCAAGCGAACGTATGGCAGTTCTTACGTTAGTCTTTGCAACGTCATCGTTACGTCAGTAAGATGTCTACTGCTTTTGGACGCGCATCGCAGTTTATGTTTCAATTTCACGTCTCTTTTATATACGTGAACGCTGCAAGAAAAGAATGGTGCCTCAGCGACGCCAGCAACTTCTTTAGCCGCACAAGAGGAAATGACGCTGAAATTGATGACATAATGAACAGCACAATACAGGTGCGACGCGATACACACTACAGTGCGCACGTAATTGCTGACGATGAAAACAAATTAAACAGCGAATAATGAGCAATCATATTCACAGTAATTGCATAATAAACACAAAAAATCACAAAATGTGCAAAATCCACAACACACATTCCAGCGCAACAAAAAGTCATAATCAAGCGTGCTCGGAGTTCGGGGCAAAGTGAAGAGTCTCTAAAATCTAAAAGGCCGACATCCTTTTCTCATGTGCCAGCAATGAAGTTAAACCGCTATTCACAGGAAAATTCAGTGTGCTTCACGCAATTAAGCGGCATGAAAATTTGCAAGATTATGACTGCCTTTTTCACAATCACACTTAAGCCATGAAAACCCTAAATGTCTAAACCACCTTGTATAAAAGTCTGCGGTACACGACGGGCTTCCACAGAGTTATGCATACGGCGCAAGGAAGCGGCATTAAAAGGATATTTGAGGAATAATGCGGGTTGCTGGGCAAGTGACGACACCAGTTGGCGCTTTTTTTCAAAGGGCGCTGAACAACATAAAATAAATTCGTGCTTACGAAACGCCGGAAAGCTGGCCGGCTTTTCTGAGGAGCCATGTTGTCAGGAGCCTTGAAATGCAAGCGCTGAAAAAAAAGAATACAAATGATGATCGATTTCCGTAGTTATGCCAAAGCCGAATTAGGTGCGCTAGCAGTTGGGTTTGCTCTTCGGTTCCGGTGTTCAGATCCAGTGTTCACGGATGGCAGTAGTTCGGATAGCGATAATGGGTTAATTTGCATATATGCGGAATGGGTCATTCTCTAAATTCATAGATCCCTGGGAATCTTCCTACCATTCCTGGCGCGGTGGTGTCGCGGGCAAGCGATGCGCTACTGCCTTTCAATGACATGTGCTGCCAACGCTGGAACTTGGGTTGCGATCCAGGTTGCCGTTCCCGAGCAGCCTCTAAAGGTTAATTGCACTGCCCCCTGACATGGCAAGCTGCCTGCGCTGGCCCAGACGTTTCGACTGGAGACCAGACCTCTTCACAGTGCTGAATGATTATTCCAGACGAATATTTAGAGGGGTTGGAAAAAGGCTGCTTCAATGAGCCCGAGTTAGCCCCTCACCGCACAAAAAAAAATGGCAGAAGCTTAGCTCTGCTTATGCCAGGATATTCGTAATTAGAGTTACGTTTCCCTGGTTGAGCTTGGTGTGGTCACTGTATGTTTAGTAATGAGAGACATTGGGCTTTATCTCGGCGGGTATGCGCCGTCTGTTACGCTCGGCAGTCGGGCATCTCCGTTTGGCAAGTCATTCCTCTCTCCGTTCGGGCGTCTCCGCAGTTCTCTTCACCTTCTTACGCTCATTCTTTTTTTTTGTTTAGTAGCCAAGTGCCAGGCGACAACCTCAGGATCGGAAGAGTTAATACTCTCTTGTCCATACCGCCGTTTAGCAGCGGCTGGACTCTCCTTCTGTGCATCTATATGAAACGTAGTGATACCGCATATTATACGCAATGCTGCGCACGCGACGCGCGGTTCGGGTGATAGAGCAGTGTGCGGCGAGGCGGCGAAAAAGCGTGCGGCACACCTGTGGTGTCTCTCTTTGGTTACCATGGTGTCGGCGCATGCGCACAACTGCTCATCCGCGTGACGTCACGCGCGGTTCCCACGGTGGAGCGGACGCACGCCGCACCTGCTGCTACTCTCCGGTT
This sequence comes from Amblyomma americanum, assembly GCA_030143305.2. Taxonomy (NCBI): domain Eukaryota; kingdom Metazoa; phylum Arthropoda; class Arachnida; order Ixodida; family Ixodidae; genus Amblyomma; species Amblyomma americanum. Next base: position 25,951 of record JARKHS020015874.1, read on the forward strand.
GCCATGGTAACGACTCATGCGCACAGCGGGCCTTTTCCAGCCACCCGCGAAATCCTCGACTGGTAGCCCCGTGTAGCTCTCGCTACAATAAAATAAATGCCTGTGGTTTAGCTCTGGCTAAACATGGAGAGACGCGACAGCTAGAGCTGGCGGAGTGGAACTCGGTCAGTCGAATTGCAAAATCAGTCTTTCACCGCTGCCATTCTCTGGGTGTTCCTTCGTCGTCATCGTCCCTGGACGTGGATTCACTCTTGCTCTGCTGTCAACCTTTCCGCTCCTCCCCCACTAGGTTTCGCCGGCGCGCCGCGCCAGCAGCAGCTGCCACGTTGGCCACGGCGCCGCCGCGCTGAAGGCTCGAAATGCTAGGCTAATGTTGGCGCGCGGCGCGCACACCAGTTGCATGCTCTGACGTCACTCCGCGCATGCGCACAAAAGACCAGGTAAGCGGCGTATGCTCCGCCGTCGGCGCAGCGGTGACGCTCGCGGCGCGCACACCAGCTGCAGGCTATGAAGTCATTCTGCGCATGCGCGCAGCCACGCTGACCTCGCGAAATGGCTGGCGTAGTGTAGCTATCGCTAGAATATCCCTACAGAATGGCACCTACGCGCTCGGGACGTGATGAGTCACAGTCCAGAGGGGTGTCCAGGGGCCATACTTCGGGCATAGTATAATAGAGGGAGACGGGCTAGTTGGCAATTTTAGTACAATGCATCTTGAAACCGCGCAAAAAAAAAGACATGGGACGAAGAAACGAACCCGATGAGCGCGGAAATTCAACTGGTTTACTACAACGGTGTGCCCCATTTATAAAACCATCGCAATCACTATGTAACCTGACAAACGATCACCACGTAGCACTGGTGCGCAGGCGTGTACGGGAGTTCAAGCTATCCAGATATGGAAACTGTTTATCAGATAAGTTTACCGAGGTTTTGCTGACACACGAGCCGAATTCCCTCTAAATGCAGTAGGCCTCGTACTTCTCTGCTTAGTTTAGACGCGAACTTATTCAATATTGTGGTATCGCGGAACCGAGGCGTACAACCCCGACAGTGGCGACAATGGCCGCCCAAATGCCCTCCCCCCGCCAATGCGCCTACTGCTGCATGGTGCTCCAGAAGTTTGACGTTATACAACGTCCAGTTTGTCCTATGTAGTTTTTGTTACACGACAGGGGTATTCGGTAAACAAGCCCCATTTTGCATGGGACAAATATGTCTGCGTTCTTGATACTACATTATTGTTTTTGCTTTCCCAACACCTTATTGCACAGGCCAGCCAGTTTCTGGGATGTGGTGAAGACCACCAGCACGTCACCTTTCTGACGCCCTTTTTCCAAGCGATGCGAGATCTGGTGGTGATATGGGATGGCAACGGGTGTCTTGCGTTGCGCTTCTTCCCTGCGGCGGTGCTCAGGTACGCTCCTAGCTTCACCGGCAAGGGCCTCTAGCACAGAGGTGATAAACTCCCAGGGAAAACCAGCACTGGTCAGCCCTTTTAGACGGAAACCGACTCCGTGTGCCATTTCAAGATCGCAGGACTTGTCCAGAGCAGTACGCAGGCAGTTTTTTACAGTAACGTTTTAACAAGTTTGTAATGAGCTGACTGGTGGATTAAAATAGCTTTTTTTGAGCGAGGCTCATACCTCTAGCACGCTTGGGTTTGGCGGACAAAAGTGCAGATATCTAGGAATTGCAAGGAGCCTTGCGGTGGCGCGTCATGGGTGATGCTAAGACCAAGAGTGCACTCGGGGAATATTTATAGAACCTGGTGCACCACAGCGCGTAACCCCTTTCAGAAAAATAGCGTAATCATCCAGGTATCTAAAAACCTCAGCCAAGTAGGCTGTGCTAAGGCGTTTAGCAATTCGCTTGTCACAGTATAATAAAGATATGTCGCTCAACAAAGGGGTTATGCAAGAACCAATACAAACGCAACGCTTTTGAATGAAGTTCTTTCCTTCAGTATTGACAATGGTCGATGAAAGATAAAACCTAAGCATTTCTAAAAAGTTATCTACACTTAATCCGCATGCATTCTGGAAGGCCACTGGGCATAGTCATCAGTTGTATCTTTAAGAGCCCAAAATATTTTGTCCTGTGCTATGGAATAAAATAAGTCGGTTACATTCATTTAAAAAGGGAACAAAGATTGATTTGAGCTTTCGTGTTCACGAAGAAATGCGATAATCTCATCAGAATTCTTCACCATGAACGGGTCCGCTATTCGGAGTATACGAAAATGTTTTTGTAGAAACTTGGAGAAAGCCCCTGCCACGTATCGCGCTCAGAAACGATGGCTCTAACGGGAACACCTTCTTTATGGGTTTTCGCGGAAAAGAAAATGCTCAGTGCTCCGCTTTTTTTCTCTTTGACTGTTTTCCCAAGATTTGTCAGGTTGTGCCTGTAACGCAAGGCCAACACTAGGTTTTTCAGCCTGGGAGCACTACACTTCGTGGCGAAAAATTTTTTGAAACGGCTTCCTTCGCTTTTTTTACCATAAAATGGAATAGGTAGAACAGCCAATCTACCCTCTTTATCTGAAATCATTAAGGGGAGATCATTGTGCTTGAAATAATCGATAGTTTATCTAACTTCTAGTCGGTCTTTTCTCCTGGCCTGCTTCGACACAATAAAGTTAGCACCTTCTGAATGCACCAACATTTTTCATCGTCAGGCATACGTTTAGCTATATATTTAACCAGGGACAAGAGTACCACTGGGAAGACCTTA